>NCSK02000200.1:4180-60191 GCA_002276475.2 Chlorociboria aeruginascens | reverse complement strand
AAATTTACGCTAAAAAATAAAATTTATAAAAAAGTTTAATTTTTAAAAATATTTTATTTTTTTAATTAAAAAAATAATTTTATATTTATTAAAATAATAATTTACGATAGTATAATTAATTATTAAGGCAAAATATTATTTGTTGGCCAAGATTATTTTAAAAGCTTTATGGCTAAAACAAATTATAAACCAAATAATATATTTTAAAATTAATATTAAATTAATTAAATTATATAAAAATAATTAAAAATTTTTAAGCTTAATTAAAAATTCCAAATTTTATTAGCGAACCAAATATATAAACGTTAAGCATTATTTTATATATTGTGGCAGGGGAATTGCCCTTGCCTCATTATAAGCGAAATTAGATAAGATTGGAATGTTGCAAGGATCTCTATTTTAATATTTATATTTAGAAAAAAAAGCTTTTTTTTATAAATATAGCATATATAAAAAACAATAAAAAAAAAATAGAGAATTATGCTAACAAAATTAAATATTTAATTATAATAATAAATTAATAAAATTAATATTAAAAATAATTTTATTTATATATTTTAATAATTATTTTTAAGCTTAATTATTAAAAATTATTTTAAGCCTCGAGTTGCAGCTTTTAATTTTATTATATTTAGCCTTAAAATTTTTCCTATATTTTTTTTTTAGTGATTTATTGTTGATAATCATATTAGCTAATCTCACGTATAATCCCGTATAGTTGGCCTAATTTATAAAGTTTAACTAATTATCGGGATCGCTTGGGAGGCAATAATNTGCGGCAATATTTTGCTTATATTTTTTGNNNCGCTTNTATTTAAATTATTTTTAATATAAAATTATTTAATNNACGTAAAAAGCATATTATAATANNAAGCTATNCNTCGCGTCGAAAGCATAATTAATTTCGTNNNTTNNATATTAATTAATTAANNAATAAATCAAAATATTAAANNNAAAAAAAAAAAATTAAAANNAATNNANTTATTATAATATTTTTAANCAANTTTAATANNNGNCGNAANNATTTTAATTTNTTGCNAATANNTTTAAAAAANATNNATTTAANNANGCNTGGCACCCGGNGTAATTGCTTTATTATTATTANNTTTTNTTAAAAATNTAATTTTTTAAANTTAATNTANTTTTTAAAANGTTTATATTAGCAANACNACGAAAAANGCATTAAACCCAAATGNGTTATTTTATTTTTTTTTATATTTTTATTTATTTTTTATATTTTTTTTTTATATTTTTTTTAATTTTTTTCTTTTTTTATTTATTTATTAAATATTTATTTTTATATTTTTCAAATTTTTTCCGCAAAAATTTCCTATATATATACTTTTTTTTTTAAGCTTCGATCTCAAATATAATACGAAGCAATTAAAGCGAACCTAATTAAAATATTTTTAATTTTTTTTAAAATAATTAAAATTAAAAAATTAATTTTATTATAATAATTTTTGCAAATATCGAACGATTTATTAAAATTAAAAAAAAAGCTTTATAAGCTAGATAATTATATTAATATAAATTTATAAAAAATATTTATAATTTAATTTTGCAATTTTATAATTAATAATTTTAAAAAAGCTTTATAATATATTTTATTTAATTTACAAATATTTTTTTAATAACGCGGCGTTTAAGTTTTTTACGATAAGCGTATTAAATTATTTAAATTTTTTTATTGCGATTATTTAAAAAAAAAAGCTTTATAATATAAATTAACAAAGAAATTATAAATTATATTTATATAAAAAACTATTTTAATTCGCAAGTAATTGCGTATTACTTAATTGGCGAATTAATTATATTAATTTATATTTTTTTTTTTTTTTAATTTTTTTTGCAGCAATTTTATTAATATTTATATTATTATTTTTTTTAGCTTCGATTTAAGCTATATATATATTTCTTATATAGGCGAATATTGGTTTTATATTTTTTTAATAGCCAGCTATATTTTTCTTAATATTTATTTTTGCTGCTATATTTTTTTTTCGTATATAAAACATATTTTTAATTCAAAACGAAGCATTTAATTTATATGTTAAAAAGCTTAAAGCTTTAATTAAGTTATATATTAAAAAAATAAATATAATAAAAATATTAACGATTTTATTTTTAAGCTAATTATATTTTATAATTTTTATTATAAAACAAGCGTTTTATTTGCTATCAAATTATAGCATTTTTTATTATGCTTAAGGGCTATGCTTTAAATTATTATTATAGTAATAATATTATAGCTAGCTTTATTTTTAAGCAAATATATAAAAAAAATTTAATATAATTTTAAAAAAAAAAAAATATTAATATTATATTTTTAATAAATAAAATAAAACTATTTTATTTTTTATTTTATATTGCAAAACGATAATAAAACGACGAACAAATATTTCGAATTGCTTTTAAATAAGCTTCGTATTTTTTAATATAGTTTATTTTTCGAATTTTGAATCGATCAATTTATTTATAATAAGATTATAACAGCGTATCGTTTAATTAACGCATATTTATATGCTTATTATAAGCCCGCTTCGACGCTTGCAGGCTTTATTAATAATTTTCGTATTTTTATATTAATTTATAAAGCTATATATAAATTTTTTTATTTTTTAATATTTTTTTTATTAATTATTATTTTTATAAAGCTAAGCAAAAATATAATAAATAATTTTCGATCGATACCTAATTTAATAACGCTAAAAAATGCTTTATTTATAAATTATATTTTTTATAATNATATAAAAAAAAAATATAAAAAAGCAAAGCTNGCGTTTAAAAAAAAAATTTAGCAATTGCTTCGATATTAAATATAGCAAACGCTTTAATAAAAGCTTTCGTTAATATTTTGTTAAATATAAAAATAAAATTTAAAAAAAAAAAAAAATTAAAATAAAATAAATTTTAATATTTTTTAAAACTTTTTTTTATTAATATTTCCAATAATNAAAATATTTTTTAAAAAATTTTGTTTTTAAGCAAATATTTTAATTTTATAATTTTGTTTAATTTTTTTTATTTTAAAACAAATTGTTTATGCTATTAATTTTTTTTATTAATCGTGCTTTTCAATATTATTTTATCGAATATAATCTTTTTATATTTTCGCCTATAATATTTTTTAAGCCTAATTTATTAAATAAAAAGTTTTATTAAATTATATATAAAAATACAAATTTTTTTTATATATATTACGAATGCTAGCAAAAGCAAATATATTACCTATATTTTTTTTAATATTATAATTAATATCGGCGCTTTTATAAAATTAATTATTAAATATAATTAATATTTTACGTACCAAAAAATTAATCCTAATATCGTACTCGATTTTAATATTTAAAATAATATTAAAATATAATTTGATATAGGCGCTATTAATTTTATTAGCTTTATTTGCATTTTTATATTTATCGAATTAATTAAATTTTATATAATTAATATAAATATTTTATTTTTATTTTATTTAGCAAATATAAATCGATTTGAAATTTATTATAATAATATTAAAAATGTTTTAATTATTGGAAAATAATTTGGTGTAATTATAAGGCTTTGGTGGTCATAGCGTGGTACGTAACCCAAAATCCTATATTTAAGCTTTTTATTTTTAAAACTTTAATTAATATAATTTTTAATTTTTAGTTATTATAATTTATTATTTAATAAATTATAAGCCCGGCTTGCGTACGACTGCGTAGTGCGCCAAGGGGCCGTTTGGAAATTAATTTCCTTATTAAATTTATTTAAAAAATTAAAAATTTAATAATTAATGCTAATAAAATCGTTGCTTTAATAAATTAAAAAATTGTAAGCTTTAAAAACTTTTAGTTTTTGCTAATAAGGCCGAACAAGTAAGGCGTGCCGAAATGCATAAGGCCGTTGCTTTTAAAATCAAATTTAATTAAGCAAATAGTATTAATAGGGCCGTCGCCCTTAAGACCAAATCCAATCAAGCAAGTAATATTGGTAGGGCCGTCGCCTTTAAGACCAAATTTAATCAAGTAAATAATATTGGTAAAATCGTCGCCTTAAAAATAATGCCAAATCAAATATAAATTTCGAGCATAATTAACAAATTAGCAAATTAATATTTATAATTTAAAATTATTTAAATTTAGCAGCTACGAAACAATAATTGCTTTTTTTATTTCGAAATCTATTTATTTATTTCGACGACGTTATAATTTTAAAAAAAAAAAAAAAAAAGAATTAAAATTTTTTTTTAATATTTTTTTAATTTTCGATATATATTATTACGATTTTAAAGCGTTTTTTTTTATTTTGAATTTTTTATTATTGCTTTATTCGCTTGCTTTTTAAATTATTTTTTTTTAAATTACGTTTATAAGTTAAATAAATCGTTGCTAAAATATTTTTTTTTAATTAAATTAAAAATTTATTATAAATAAATAAAATAAAAAAAAAAAAAAAAAAAAAATAAAAAAAAAAAAAAAAAAATTTTTTTTTTTTTTTTTTTTTATAAAACAAATTTAAATTGCTTTTATTTTTTATAATTTCTATTAAGCCAATTGTTTAATTTAATAGCTTTTGGTTTTTGAATTTTTTAATAATTATATTAATAAATAATTGGCTAACCGGGTTAATAAATTAAAAGTTTTATTATGCTTTTTAAGCATTTGTTTCTAATATAGCAAGCTTGCTTTTAAAATAAATTTGCTTTTTTCGTTTTATTTTAATTAAATTTTATGCCGAAATAGCAATTTAGCTTTTTATTTATTTAATTTATAAAAAGTTTTAATTTAAATATAATTAATATGCCCTACGTTTAGAATTATAAGAATTTAAGCATTATTAATTTTTATTATTTTTATAAATATATTTATATTCGCGATATTAAATAATGCCAAAATATTTATTTGCATATAAATCCAAAATAAATCTAGTTTTAATACGGGTTAAATAAAATTTTAAATATATATGCTTTTCGCTTTTAATAAATATTTTTTTTTTTTAATATATATTTAGTTATTTATAATTATATTAATTATTAATTAATATTAATAATTTTTAAAAATAATTGCAATTAAAATAAAAATTAATATATTTATAAAACATAATTTATATTAAATTTAAAGCTAAAAAAAATAAAAAAAATAAAATCTTTTATATATCCAAAAAGATGCCTTTTAATAAATCCTATTAATTTACCAGCTATTTTTTATTAATCTTTTATATTTATCCATAAAGCCCAAAGGGGCAATATATAAGACTACTCCCACATATGCCCCGACGTTAACTTATTATACTCCCATAGGTATAGTTGCCCTTTATTACTCGAGATATATTCCCACAGGATATTTCGAGGTTTTGTGGCGAATTAGTGAATAAGAGAATCTGTTTCGCGAATTTGCTCTACTTTATCGACTCCATGGTTCATATCTTTCTTTCTCCTCATCTCATTTCTTTAAGAACCGCTATTCTTCACTGCATTCCGATGCCCCTTTCCATCTAATCTCCGCTTCCTTATAAACCTCTCCCGGTTCACGTCCCCCTCTTCAGCAATTATCTCCCATTCACCTATCCCTGCTTCTTTAGGCGCTATTTTCACCCCTCCACCACCGAGTATAAGATTCCCTGGTCGGTACGTGGAAACATGTTGCATGCGTTTTGCAGAATGGTGAATTTTTGCATTATCGGGCATGTCACCTCTGGATAGTGGCCTCGTGGACTTTAGGCGAATATCAGAGCAGAAAATGAAAAGAGGGACTTACCAGCAGATTGATACCTATTTGCCATCATCTTTCAAGTCCATCCGACGGAAAGGGATCCACTTCACGGAGTTCCAACACAACGCTGTTCTTATTGCCAAACCTTGTTTAAACTCCAAACAATCACGTAGCATCCCTTTTGTTGCGGCTTCTATACATAGTTCTTTTTAAAACTGTTCTCTTTCTCTTCACCATTTCCATTGCTGCTAAAGGCGTTCTCATCACTTATTTCTGGATCATTAAAGGAAATAGGCAGCTCAATAGTCGAGACATAGCCATGCTCCTCTTTCGCATACTCCAAACAATTTAATGCCTTCATCTTATCCTCATCAAAAGCCAATCCGGTATTCCTTGCTTCTTTCATAATCTAAACAAGTGGTACATGACTCAATGGGATTTCGCCATTTGAAATATTCCATCCATCTCCAACGTCAGCATGTCCTCTGGGGAGCAAAAGCTCTTCAATATCCTGATCATCTTACCTTCATCAGAGAAAAAGTCGTCGTCTTCATCAAAGGCCATTGGGGGCCTATTTCCCACGGAGCGATTATCGATCGATTATCTAGGAGGATGGGAGTCCACTACGGAAGCAGAAGCATTTCTTGAGCGAAGAGAAGTATGATTTCTTGCTATAGAATAGCCACGATATCTCGACCCCCTTGTCTTCTAACTTCAACTGGACACTCTTCTCGTTTTCTTCCCCTTCTCAGCATTGGCTTTCTCGGCCTTCTTTTGAGCAATTTTTTGTTTATAAGGGTGAGGCTCGTGTATTGGGTGATTATCTCTGGCTTGTGAATGTGCGGATACGAGATCGGAGCGGAATTTAGCACGTCGCTCATCAGTAAGTTTGGCGGAAGAGAGAGCAGAAAACTTCTTTATTAGTCGATGATATGAGGGTACGGATGAGCTTACCGAAATGTGACGGTCGCTCATCATGGGGTTTTTAAAACAGGGAATACTGTTCACCGTGTCGAAGAGGCCCAGGAAGGGCTTTGAAGCCGGCAGTCAAAGTAGGCGAGAAGCATGGGATCTCACGATTCTCTTTACAGGCCGAGAAAAGGTTTCTCGGAAGGCGACCATAAGATCATACGCCTTCTTCTGTTTCTCCATTGCCTGTTTTCCATCGCCCTGAATTGATTTCCATTTACTGAATGGCGTCCAACCAAATTGAATCATTGCTTTATTGCCATGCATTATCAACCCTACCCATTCCAACGTCTCAGCCAGAAACTTCGCAGTATATGCGCCTCGAGGGAACCCAAACATGTAGATACAATTGCCTGGGGAATAAAACTGCATAAAGAGTTTTGTAGCCTGTTATAACATGTTTATCAAAAGAAGCCCCTACAGCGCTATCTTTCGCTTTTTTGTAGGCGTTCTTGAATTTTTCGATCGCACCCGCAGGGCCAGATGACTTGGTGGAGACATTTTCTACCTATCCCTGGTTGATAGTAGTGAAAAACTGACCCGGAATATAGGTCGAGCATTCGAAAGATCTTGAGGATGTTGCTATCGCTTCGCTTGAATCATCGTGGAATTGATTTCCTATCGTGCATTAACGAAACGTAGGGAAGCGGAAGGACAAGAATACCTGTACTACCAAGAGAATAACACGATGCCCTTGCGGGGCTTTGACTATTATCCTCCTCGAGCATGGATTAACTTTTTCTGGGCATCCAACCGTTGGATATCATCTCCGCTCTCGAGATAGTTCATTTTGTGGCCAATATTATGTTAGGCCCATATTTGTGACCCGTATACTTGCTTAGAGTAACGGACCCAGCTTAATTGAAGATTCTCGCTGGATTCGCCTCCGGGAGCCAGAGGGGAAGGATCTAATGGTTAGAAAGGGAAGTGGCTGTCATTAAGTTTCAACTCCCCACTGACAGAAAAATACCATTGAAACGAGATGCAATGGCATGGAGCACAATGTTTTAAACATAAGGCAGATTGCTACATGAAGATTGATATCAGATCTGTGAGGCGCAGTGCAATAAAACCCCAAGATATTCTTTACTATTTATAGAAAATTCCGTGAGAAAACTTGAATATCTCACGATGTTACTTGACCCCACGGAGGAAAAGTAAACGGTCATCAGCAATATAATGCCGTCTAATATCCCATAAGTGCTTCTCAGCTGAGGCAGAGTAGTTCTTTCCAATTGGATTCAATTCAAAAGCAGAACGCTAAAATGGCTAACAGGGGAAGAAATCTGACTACAGCATGTTGTTCGTTCTGGACAAAATTCTGTGTCGTTAAATTCATTTCCAGCTTCGCTCGTGCGGCAAGAACTCCCATAAGCATTGAGACTTAATACTTCTAGAGCTCCCCCTTCTCTTTCGAATCATCACCTCAGTCAATTTAGTTCACAAAACATCCTCCAAAATGTCCAGGAACCTCTCGACTTCTTCACAAAGAGATAAGAAGCAGAGAGAGAAAGGAACTACGAACAGAATATCTACAAATTCTAGCAGCACAGACATTGCCGCTATCCCTGGTGATGTGAGAGCATCTCGTTGGCAAAGTAGCTTCGGATACCTATTTATGAAGCGCGAGCGGAACGACAGCCAGGTGAGAAATGTCGAAAGAAAAGATATTGATGACATGTTCCAAGAGTTTGGTCAATTGATTCATGCTTCGCGCCGTCCACTTCCCACTCAAACTGGTGATGGGACGTATAATGGTTTGTGATCTCTGTGATGGATGTTCTAAGAGATTCTGACAAGATGCAAGAGCACAAAGAGTTCACCGGACTGAAGGAGGATTTGAAGGCACCCAGGCTCAAAGGTTGGTCAATTTCGCTCAACTAATATTTTTTTTCCGTTGCGAGATACAAGTGTTGATTGAAACCCCAAGACTACAAAACTCTACTAGAAGTATTCAAAGGCAGAATAACTGGTGCATTGGTTGACGATCGCACTATGATTATGGAACACCTCATTCAAGCAGTCGCTGGCCTTCCCCTATGTCGAAGACTCGTGTCGAGCTCACAGATGGTTTTATTGGAGAATTGTGGAATACTTTGGAGCATCCACCTCTCTCATATATGGGAGATGACTTCACGTTCAGGAAAGCTGATGGGTCATACAACAACATCATGTATCCTCACTTAGGTGCGGCGAACACACCTTATGCGCGAACTTGCAAGCCGAGAACTATTATGCCTGGTGCTTTACCTGACCCGGGAGTTATATTCGATTGTTTGATGAAAAGATACAAATATAAGCCCCATCCAAATGGAGTCAGCTCGTAAGTGCCCTGAAATAAGTCGAGACAATTTCTAATGGCTTGAAGGATATTGTGGTACTTGGCTTCAATCATCATCCATGACCTTTTTCGAACAGACCACAGCGACTTCAACAAGTCTACGACTTCTTCATATCTCGATTTGTCTCCTTTATATGGCAGTAACCAGACAGAACAAAATGGAATCCGTACCTTTAAGGACGGAAAGCTGAAACCTGACTGCTTCACAGAAAAGCGAATACTCGGATTTCCTCCAGGTGTTGGGTGCTTACTTATTATGTTCAATCGATTTCATAACTACGTCGCTGACCAACTAGTCGTAATCAATGAGGGTGGTAGATTTACCAGGCCGACTCACGGGCTGACAGTAGAAATGGAAGAGAAGAGTTGGTTCAAGTTCGATAATGACATTTTCCAGACTGCACGGTAGGTAACTATTTATATCAGACATTCGATGTAGCTTATCATTCCAGGTTGATTACTTCCGGTCTTTACATTAATCATTCTAACTGATTATGTACGTACCATTATTGGCTTGAACCGAACAAATTCAACATGGACTCTTGACCCAAGAGTGGAAATGGGTAGGCTTTGTTTACTTCAAATGCCCGTCCATGTTCTAACGCATCACAGGCCAGGAAGTTGGGACCAAGAAGGGAGTCGATGCTGGCACCGGCAATCAGGTATCCGCCGAATTCAACCTTTTCTATCGATGGCATTCCTGTATTAGCGATCGTGACGATAAATGGACTGAAGGAGTGTACAGCAAGTTATGGCCTGGCAGGAAGCCATCCGAAGTAACTTTACAAGAAATGATTGTGGGTTTAGAAGTGTGGGAGAGGAGCATCCTCGAGGATCCTTTTCTTCGACCATTCGGTAACTTTACACGCGATTCTGATGGGAATCTTGACGACGATGAACTAGTCGAGTGTCTCACTGAGAGTATTGAGGATCTCGCTGGTTCTTTCGGAGCAAATAATGTACCACAATGCATGCGCCCCATCGAGCTTCTGGGAATTATTCAGAGCAGAAAGTGGAACGTCGCTGGGTTGAATGAGTTCCGCAAACACTTTGGACTCAAAGCCCATGCTACATTCGAAGATATAAATCCAGATCCTAAAGTTGCTAATCACCTCCGTCATCTCTATGATCACCCCGATTTCGTTGAATTGTACCCAGGAATTGTTGCCGAGGACTACAAGTAAGTAATCTCCCTTTTAATGTGGACCATGAACTAACACTTCTCCTCAATAGAGCAGCAGTGACACCAGGAGTCGGCATCTGTCCAACGTACACAGTATCTAGAGTCATCCTTTCCGACGCTGTCTGTCTTGTCAGAGGCGACCGCTTCTATACCATTGACTACCACCCACGAAACCTTACGAACTGGGGATTTAATGAAGTTACAACGGACCTTGCCATCAATCAAGGTTGTGTCTTCTATAAATTGTTTACGAGAGCTTTCCCCTCCCATTTTAGGGGTGATTCAATTTATGCGCATTATCCAATGACCATTCCATCAGCAACGAAGGAGATTTTGGTTGTTTGAAGAGATCTCATCTTTTTAGCCATGAAAAACCCACAAAGATCCCACAGCGGATAGACTTGAATGCGGTATGTATTTGTTCTCCAATAATGTAGTAGCAAGTTGCTAAAGCTAAGTTGTTCCAGATGGTAAGTGTTAAATACGTCCTTGAAAATCCCAACAAGTACAAAGTCATCTGGGGCGAAGGCTTTACTCGTATCATGGGGATCGGAGGTTCCAAATTTATGTTGTCCGGGGATGGAGCTGAATTTGCAAAACAGAAGGAACTAATGGCGAACTGTCTGTATCACTCGTCGTGGAAATCTCAAGTCCAGGAATTTTACGAGTACATCACGCAGAAACTTCTATTTGAGAAAGCCTATCAACTGGACGGAACTAACCAAGTTGATATTGTTCGAGAGTAAGCCACACATCTACGTGATCGATGAATGCTAATGGAATACAGTGTTGGTAATATTACCAACGTTCATTTCGCAGCAAAGGTATTTTCTTTTCCGATGAAGAATGCTGAGAACCCTCATGGCCTCCTCACAGTACGTACCAGGTCCTCAACCCCTACATGACCAATTCTGATGGCATATAGGAGCATGAACTTTACATGATTCTCGCTATACACTTCGTAGCCATATTCTTTGATCTCGACCCCGCCACGTCGTTCGGTCTTCAGCAAGCCGCAGTCGCTACTGCTAAAACACTTGGTGCTCTCATTGAAATCAATGTCAAGATAGTGAAATCGACTAGATTTACCAATACCATAGAGAGATTGCAGCACTCCTACAGCCCGTTAAAGGATTATGGTGTCCATCTTGTGAAGCAGTTGTTGAAATCTGGATTGAGTACTTATGATGTGGCTTGGTCCCAAATACTCCCTACTGCTGGCGCGATGGTTGCAAATCAGGGCCAGGTTGTATGTCGCTGGAGATCCCAAATACCCCGACTGCCCACTCTGTCTGCATCAGCTAACATGAAATAGTTCGCTCAATCACTCGATTATTATCTCGGAGAAGGCAAAGAGCATCTCCCTGAAATCAATCGCGTTGCTAAACTCGACACCCCCGTGGCGGACCACATGCTTCTTCATTATGCAATGGAAGGCATCCGTCTAAGTGGGACGTATGGCTTATATCGTAAAGCAGCGGAGAACGATGTTATCAAGAATGGGGATGAGACTGTCAACGTCAGAACAGGCGACAATGTTTTTGTCTCATTCGTATGTCCATCTCTTTCTTTTTCATGGCCTCTTCCCAGTCGGATCTGCTAATTATCTAAATCCCGCAGGTTGACGCAGCCCGCGATCCAAACAACTACCCCTCACCCTCTGAAGTGCGGCTTGATCGTCCCATGGAATCCTATATCCACTATGGGATGGGCACACATGGTTGTCTCGGCAAAGATGCTTCCACGGCTGCTCTGACCGCTATGTGGAAAATAGTTGGTCGTTTGGACAACTTGAGACGAGCTCCTGGCCCACAGGGAGAATTGAAAAAGATCCCAAGACCTGACGGATTCTTCATTTATATGAGCGAAGATAGAGGAAGTTATTTCCCATTTCCTACTAGTAAGTTTCGGTTCTCTTCTGCTGGGCCGGGGTTTGTGAATTAGGATAACGTATTGATGCTAATGTAAATGATAGCTATGAAGATTAACTGGGATGGGCAAGTGACAAAACCAGTTCTGGCCAACGGAACTACTAATAAATAAGACTGCAATCGATAACTTAAGCTGGGCTAAGGAAAAGAGGAGGATGATGCGAATATGCACTTATCGAATATTCTGAGAGTGATTCAAAATCGCCATTGTACCCATAAATTAAACTTAATAATTATCGCCATGCTTGATTTCGTCCCCTCCCTTGGATTGATCACTCGATGCAACTTCCGTGGGGACATGTATTACATAAGAATAAAATGAGAGCCGTATGATTTCAATCTGCTCGATAGAACCAGGAGATGTCGCTTTTTCCTCCTCAATGGTGGCCACCCAGATGTGCTCTGTTAATGCAACCGAACAGCAAGTGAAGCGACAGAACGCTTCCCAACCACACTGGCACCAGCTCGATGAGAAAATCTCATCTTTCCCGCAAGATTGGTTTGCAAAAAGCCAATGCCCGGCCCCGAAATCCATACAAGGACAGATTTCCTTCCATGTGCCATCTTTCTAGAGCCCAGAGTTCGTGCGGACCGTACACGTACCACAAGCTCGTCCGCAGAAATCTACAGAATTTCTCGATCCACGGAGCCTTTAAATTCGCCGTTGCGATCTGGGACATGAGTGCCACGTCTGGGATAAATAGATCGTCGATCGAATTCCACATCTAATTCGGGATTCTGGAAGAAGCAGACACGTTCCCCAGCCGGTCAGCATGCCTGCTCCCTTGGCGCCTCTAAAAGCCAGCACATTTCCGAGTCTGGAACCTTTCTACGCTCCGCCACGGTGACTCCCAGGTGTAGAGATGCCTGGAGCTGGGCGTGAATGATCCATGTGTCATTGTCGACATGTTCTTTTTGCTGTGGGGGTGTAGATCTTTCATCTATACGGAACATGAAAACACTCACTGTTTCTTCTCGAGGAACGAAGGAGGGTGGGGGCTGGGGGAACATCCCAAGACGTGCCCCAAGCCAAATCACAACGCCCGTCTCGTAATGAACAGCCTCACATCAGCAGCCCATTCAGGTTGCATTCCCCTGTAGGTCAGATTGTCCCTCCACGTCCAGCCTATCGGGATACCTGCCGTGTGCCCGCCCCCAAAACAGAGAGCCCAAGGCGAACAGCCTACAACAGATCGTATGAAGTCGCAACAGCAACCACCCTTTGCATCGTGGGTCGTGGATCTCCCGGTTTTTAAAGATCTGAGTGGGTGGCGAAACGAAGGGTAGCAAAACGATGAAATCTAGCGGCGCTATGGAGTCAAACAATATTGAATCAATCGAATCTAAATCTCCTCTTGAATCGCCAAGGGAAACAAATACTCGTATGAGGTGGGAATGCGGTGATTCTAGGCGGTCACGTGGTAATCCCTATCTACCTCCCCTGAGAACGAGGCATCGCAACCTTTCCGCTTCTAAACGGGATCTTCATGCATTAAGATCATTCTGCTCTATTTTCGTCTTGCTCCCCTCTCTTCCGGCCGCACATATTTTCTCAACATATCTACCCCGATTTTCTTATGGGCTGCATTCTGCAGCCCAGCTTGGCGTTGTCGAAAGCCCCAACTCGGGCCCGGGAAAAACTTCTCTAGCCTCAGAAATCACATCCTGTAATAAGACAGAGATCAAGCATATCGAGGAGCGCGCAACCGAATTAGTTTTACATTTTGCAATTGACGTTGAAAATAGGTTTGTACCGCAGTTGCGGTCTAAAACATAGAAAATGGCAAACAATGGCATCATGGCTGTGGCACAGATCCAGAGAAATGTATTCAGGGACTTTCGATCGAGCATGCCAAGCGACGTCAATGTACGTCCCCCATCTGACAAAGGGTCCGACTTAAAGCTACACAAGTGACGATCTGTCAGACGACAGATTGGTGCTGGGTCCTTGGCTACAGGAGTTCCAGCATCAGCATGCGGCATAACATCAGGGTTTCCTCTCTGATCCAAGCCGAGATCTTGTGTAACCCATCCACTACTCTATCCCGCTACGATCGTCATTCTGCTTGAGGCAATGTGCTGAGAATGCTTGGTAGCGAAAACGTATGACGCGCCTGCCAGCCCTGCAGTGCGTACAGCCCCGTATCTTTTGCCCTTTTGTGCATTCGTGGCTTGATAAAGGGCTGAGTTTGGAACAGTCTATGTAACGCACACATGACGTCGTTTCTGGTTTTGCTTTGCTTTGCTTTGCTTGTTTGATCAGAGGAACCGCCGCGGAGATATCTTTGAACCTTTTCAGAGCTTTCATCTTTACAAGGTATGAAAGGTTGAAAAGGAATGTTTCACTCGACAGCCATCTCGAAATCTAGAACACCGTCGTCGGCTACCTTGCCTTGTTTAAGGTAACATTTAACTTCAACATCGGATGAAATTTCTTCGCGTTCCGTGCCTAAAGAGAAAGATAGGTCATCAATTTTCTATTATTACTCTCAGACAAAAGATCGACAGGGGAATTTATGTCTGGAAGATCTGGACTGTTCTGTGATGCATTCTAGATTGGGAATCAGTAAAGATGAATTCTTCAAGTAACTTCACGAAGATCACAGAGACTGATTAGTTGAGATTTTCAATATCTAAGATAGCAATCAACTAGGCGGGGAATCGGGTAGCAGAACTTGTGCAGTAGTGTTCATGCTGACGGAGGTTCACATCGGCATTTAACAAAATTTATATGTCCGGAGAGTTCAATCTCATTACTTGGCAACAGGATATCCTCAATATAGACCACCGCATCAAGAACATCTGCTTCAAGCTGAGTCATTCTTGAAGTTAAAAGCGGCTGTAATCTCCAGCCAGAATTATACTAGTTGATTCTGGAAAAAGAAAATGCAGTTGTAAAACTGTTTCCTCTCAGGGTTAGCCAATTCTGATTCAGAATCGACTTAGATTTAATTGTAATTTGTAAATCTAACTTCACAATTCAACATAAGCCTTAAATTTGGTAATTTTAATTCAAAGCTAATAACTTTTAGGTAGCACAAGAACCAAAAGAAAAAAAGAAATGAGTTTTATAATAAAAGCTTTTATAAATGAATATTAATAAATACCAATATTTAATTTATATATAATATATTTGTTAAAACAAAACCTTGAAATGGAATTGGCCAACTCTATTTATTACCTGGATGTTCATAACTTGTAAAAAAAAAAAAAAAAAATCTTAATAATTTGTATCCATCAGTGTTGTGGTTTGATAATCTGTAATTTTAGAACACTATTTAATATAAGAGTTCGAGTGGTTTGGCCTTTTGATCCTTTAGCCGCTCGATAACATCGATAACATGATTTAGATAGAGTTACAAGTGATCCCTAAAATGCACAAGTATCCTAGTGGTGTGAAATTGTTTCGGCTCCCTCATACTATAAACTCCTGCTTTGGTGCTGTCATATAGCGTCTATGGGACCCACAAAATTATTGTGCTCCCATAATGATTACTGAACAATCCCCGATAAGGTCACAAGTTATTTGTCGGGGTTACAATCATTATGTGAAAGTCATGTGTGTGCAGAATAAGGAACACAGAGAAGATAAAGGTCTAAAATATTTACAAATCTAAGAGTGAAACACCGGCTTTAAGTTACAGAGCTCAGAATTATAGTAGCTTTGTACAAAATTTTCTGGCGTATTGTTCCTAGCGGTGCATTGTGTAGCCTTACTCTAAGAATACAATCTTGAATGTTATTGTGGATTAGGAAAAAGAAGTCAAGAAAGGTTGAAGAACCATTCTTTAATGACGGAGAAGCAATGTGAACAGAAGGATACATTTGAGGATCCAAAATTGTGGATTGGCCTCCAAGTGAGACGGGATAGAGGGTCATATGACGCTAAGCCACTATCACGACAAACTTTTAACCCTCAAGACCAGTGTAGTAATTCGCAAATAGTAGATTAACTAATATTAAGGCTAACATTGGCGGCTACTCTTGTCGCTTTGGCACTTGAGGATTAGTTTCAGCATACCTAAAACCTCCAAATGAGGCCTTTAAACATAAACTTGATAATGTATGTCAGGAATATAAGGACGGGCTAGAGTCCACTTCTCACAATCAAATTGGCTGTTGGAACGAATGACGAAGAGAACTTTTATCAGAGTAGCCTTGCCCATGAGTCATAAATACTCGTATCGAGAGAATCGTGAAACTATGCCGTCTTGACGGTCCGATTCAACAACAATGCAGTGTGGTGATCAATGCCAGACATCCATTGTGTAATGTGACAGCATATCGAGGTGATGGTGTTGTGAGTGCTTACGGCCCTTTCTAATCTTCGACAATACTGGCAAGTAGGGGGGGTACCTAGAGTACGGCGTACCTTGCGCACCATCCACAGATTATTTGTCTTACCGAGCTGCTTCCATGAATGACTGCCTGCTGAGCCTTGCGCCAATCTGCGGCCCATCTGTCCGAACAAAAGAACATATTGGCGGCGAAAGTATTTTCGACCGCCACTCATCAGTGTGGTTCATTTGTGGGATAGAAGAGCTTTTATGCTCTGGGGATTGGGCGTGACTCAATTTGGACTGGACTAAAGCTTGCCATGCGAAAGATAGGTTGTGGATGAAGTTGTATCTGAGCGGGAAAGATACATTGAGTCCCAATAAAGCAGTGTATAATACGATCACTCCAGTGCATATATCAAATGCCGAGAATACGATAGCCAGGACTAAGCTTTGGCTGATTGTCTAAGCATGAAGTATGGATCGTTAGTCCCCTAGAGCCTCCGATGAAACTAATACCGGGAAGTCAACATGCAGTGACTCCCATGTGCTCTTGAAAACCTTATTTTTGTGGAAGGGTACGCATGGCTAAGCCGAGAAAATACATTACGGATTTCGCGGTTTTGCTTCAGATCATGAAAATACTAGAGAAGTTGGTGTGATTGAGACGTAGAGGATGAAGTCGATCTGCCGCGAGCCAGTATTGCATCGATGATAGCTAACAGATATTTTTGCCATTATCCATAGAAGTACAAGATGTAGATGCTCCAGGTGTTACACCTGAGAGAGCCAAAGCACAATGCCGAGGAATGAATGAGAAACAAGATGGGTCGAAAAGTTGTACTCGAACGCGGGAAGCTGGATGATGAGTACGGAAGGTGCTCATCTCTAACGGTCGGAAGAAGTAGGCATAGAGGTTTCTTATCCCAGAAGCAAGATTTGAACACGAATGATAAGAAAAATATTACAGAAAGTTAAAAATAAAACGAAACAGAGGATGTAGTGAATAGGCACCTAAATCTTAGACTGGGTTTGATCGTGGTCAAGTTTATCCAATGAACTCATAACTCTCGCGATATATTGACTTTTACCGGGCCGGATGGTGATCAATCTCCTATTTTATAATCGAAAAAATGAGAGTCAGTGCGATGAATGCATGATGATGGTAGTTACCCCAATAGGGTCGTATTCTAATTCTATCGTGAAGTATTCCGAGCCGGATTGTAGCCCTGGTCTCCCCGAGGACTGTCAGGCTTCCGACCCGTTGTCTTGTGGTGAATGTTTAGAATCCGAACTTCGAACAACATCAATCCCGTGCATAAGACCGGTAATATTATACCTCGCCAAATGGAGTAGAGTGTGCAGCCAATTCCTGGGTATAACAATAAAACTTGATCTGACAGACAATATATAGTGCTGTGAATGCCGGGGTACCAATTGAAGGATTCACTAATTGATTGGACGCGCGCGAAAGTCTCTCCTATGCCGGGTTTCGGATCTATATTCCTCATGCTGCACAGAGCTGGGACTAATGGTGGTAGTTCGAGTTAGAACAACCTAAATTCGGGTTGAGTCACAAAACCCATGGCGGAAATTCCTTCTTAGCAGATACCAGACGAGGAGGCTCAATTGAGGGAAAAGCATGAAGCTCGCCAATCCATTCAAGTCGCATCAACGGCCGCCATGTAAACGGGACGTTGGTGGTCGGTCCCAGCGAGCGGGTTGCGTCCAAAGTTGTCATATTTTCCAAACCATTCTATCGGGTTTTGTGGATCATCGCGTGCATATGTGTAAGTCATAAATGCACAAGGATGCAGCTGAGGCCACCACACCAACTGGAGCTTGAGAATTGCGCAACCAGTCTAACTGATCGAATTAGAGGACACCCCTTGTCAGAACAGGAAAGCCTCATGTTCATATTGCTTTGTCGGAATCAAGAGGTATCCTTTGTGTAGATGATCTACAAGATCCGGTGAACCCTTGCCCCATGCACTGCTTCGGGGCTCTCTCTTTCAGGGTACGACCGCCTCGGCAATCTCCTTGGGATTGGATAAAATTTGTCGGGGGAAGTATGAATGCTGAAAGAGGTAATGTTGTAGTATGAGAATTATTCGTGTATGCTAAGACGGCTAAATCCCTGTAAAGCATTTTCAGGCCTTGAAGATTATCCACTGCAGAAATTTCGTCAGGAAAAGAAGAATAGTAGGTCCCACAAAAGGAATGAAGACCACAACCTATACGACACCATGGCTTCAAAGTTTGGAAGGGGCTTTCACAAAAGATGGTGGGCTATCTTTTGTAACAATCTACCTCGTATGGCGTAATAGACAAGTATAAGAAGGGCGAGTAGTTCCCTCAACCTCATCGAAGTAAGGGCCCTCGAGTTTAGTCTACCCTGCTCCAGTACATACTCCATTTTGGGAGGTCAAGCTTGTTATCCTCATTTATCCTACAAGGTTATTGTATGATATAGGCAAAGTAGGCGAACTCCCATATAATTTTGAATGAAGATGAAGCCATCGTGAGCATTTTCCAGACGACGAATCTCACACTTGGAAACAAATGCTGACGGACTGAATGAATAGGGGCCGAAATTCAGAATCCACTAGGTATCTGAGTTCCGCATATGGCTGGCATGCATTTACTTTGCGGCCAGTTAAGTTTTGGCATGGACTAACAACTACGCAGAGTTGCTTTTAGGCAAACAAGTACACACAACCATAGAGCCAATATGCTACGAATGGCCGTACAGCCCTCGGCCCATGCCAGACCAGGGGTTATTCTTCCAACACCAGTGGTTGCTCGCTTGAGTAGCGAGCACAGTATTTATGAAGGCTTGTCCATGATGTATGCTGTTGCAACGCTCATCAATGATTCGGATGAAGTCCTATATGACCAACTTGGAGGTAGAATCACCGACTCGGCTCACCCCATGAACGAGAGAGAATATGGAAGTCGCTCAAACGGTCGAGGTCATCGACAGGACCGAGCGTACTTCTATTTCCCTGACTTAGTCATCCATGTGCCAGGAAGATACCGTATCCGAATAAGCCTTATGCGTATGGATTACTCGACTGGCGAAGGTGCTGTCACGGTAGAAGAGCAGGTCGATACTCGTAGCATTGTTGTTGATCAAGAAGGTACTAATTACTCCAGCCCAAGTGAGTTACTCTGACCCTATACATAAAAGCGAGGTTGACAGACTTAGATGGTGCTGAACGTGACTTTCTCCGAATCTTGCAAGACGACGGTCAAGAAGTTGGGTATTATTGAACTCTGGGAGGTCTAGCTAGCCTTGTCATGGACTAGGTGTCGCAAAGAAATTCATTTGTTTTTGGGGGGAGCAATTCACACTCATTTACTTGCTGTTAGGTTTGGATCAAGGGCAAGCTTGGGGGAAAATGTGAGCAATGGATCAACAGGACAAGATAAGGTAGAAAACATCAAAAACATGAATATTAATAGGCCAAGCGACCGTTTATCAGCGCTTGAAGGATTGGAGAAAACTTTTCACCCCCTTCAAATAATGCATGCTGTTATCACAATTATGACTTCCACTAACAACTTGCCAATGAATTGTCGAAGGAAAACAAAATGTGATGCGTGGCATGTGAAGGTATTATATATATCCAGATGTTGTGTGAGTTCGGGCATCAGTTGGGCGGCAGCAAAGGGAGAAAGCAGCAAAGGTGGAGAATGTGGTGAAAAGTGGCAGAATCGTAGATAGTCACGTGCTGAAATAGCAGAATTTCCATTTTGTGACAACGACAACTACATACCTTCCCCTGCCCCTTCGTCCTGTTTTCTTTACCTTACAACTTGATCCGAGCTACTTCATGATAACCCCCTTCCGCTGTCATTTACGGAGTTTACAAATCGTTTCCAGGCCTTTCTCCAAACCTCGAACCTTCACCTGTCCAACTTGCTGTCGTGCACAATCAACCCGATCATACAAAATGACGGTACACGAGCTGCTTGCAGCCCAACATGACACGCCAAAGTCAGATCTGCCTGTTCTTCAGTCGCCCTTTGTGGCTCAAGAGCAACCAACTATCTCGAGCAGCACTCCAGGGCAATCCACCTTGTCAACGGCCACCGAATCCCTTTCGGCGCAACTCGACTCTTTGAATTTGGGGGCACCCCTTCCAAATTACCCCAATTGTTATCCAGAAGTCAACACAGTCGATATTTACCGAGCACATCTTACTTCAATTCTCACAGGAGTTACTGGTGTGGATGCAGAGATCATATACCCCGCACTGCAATGGACACAAACTTTGGAGAAGGGAGATTTGGTCCTACCAATACCAGCTTTAAGAGTAAAGGGCAGGAAACCATCCGAGCTCGCGGCGGAATGGGTTGAGAAGGTACGCTACCTTCATCTATACCACAAGGCACAGTCTAATAATCCTGCCAGTTCCCCGAATCACCTCTCGTCCACCCACCCACAGTAATGGGCACTTTCATTCAATTTTTCTTCAAAGTCGAAAAACTCTCTCAACTGCTTATCCTCGCTATTCTCAGACAAAACGATACTTTTGGGCAAAATAAGTTCCTGGGTTTGAAAGATCCCAAGGATCCATCGAAAGGACGAAAGAAGATCATTGTTGAATTCTCCTCCCCGAACATCGCCAAACCTTTCCATGCTGGACATCTTCGAAGTACGATTATTGGCGGATTTCTATCGAATCTCTATGAGGGTGCAGGGTGGGATGTTGTTCGAATCAATTACCTTGGGGACTGGGGAAAACAATACGGACTCCTTGCATTAGGATTTAAACTATATGGCAGCGAAGAGGCGCTGAAACAAGATCCAATTAATCACCTCTACGAAATATATGTTGCAATTAACAAGGACAGAGATGCTGAGGCTGTGAAGATTAAGGAGCTGGAAGGAGCAGGCAAAACCAAAGAAGCACTCGAGATCAAGAACGAAGGATTAGATGAACAAGCTCGCCGCTACTTCAAAGCCATGACTGACAACGATGAAGCCGCCATTGCACAATGGGCACGATTCCGAGAACTCAGCATCAAGCGCTACAAAGAAACATATGCCCGTTTGAACATCCATTTTGACGACTATTCTGGTGAGTCGCAAGTCAAGCAAGAACGAATGGATCTTGCAGCTCAGAGAATGGCCAGTATGGGAATATCGGAAGAATCCGAAGGAGCTATCATTGTCGACTTTACGAAACACGTCCCAGGAAAACCAGGAAAATCTCTCGAACGTCCAATCATCAAAAAGAAAGATGGTACTGCTCTTTATCTCACTCGGGATATCAGTGAGATGCTGCAGAGGGAAGAAAAATACCATTTTGATCAAATGATCTACGTTATTGCTTCAGCGCAAGATCTCCACCTCAGACAATTATTCAAAATTATAGAATTGATGGGTTACAAAGATCTAGCTTCTAAAGTCCAACATATTAATTTCGGTTTAGTACTGGGAATGAGTACGAGAAAGGGGACGGTTAAATTTCTGGACGATATTCTCAGGGATGTAGGCGAGAAGATGCATGAGGTTATGCAGAAGAATCAACAGAAATATGATCAGGTTGCTGATCCGTTGGCTACTGCGGACATTTTGGGGATTAGTAGTGTGATGGTGCAGGATATGAGTGGAAAAAGGTATTTCTCATCTGGCAACCTTTCTTTCCCTCAATTTCGAACATTTTACTAATCCGATGGGTAGAATCAATAACTACACCTTCAACATGGACGCCATGACATCCTTCGAAGGCGACACAGGCCCCTACCTCCAATATGCACATGCCCGTCTCTGCTCCATTTCCCGCCGCGCTCATTCAGAACTCACTCCCGAAGAAATCCTCACCGCCGACCTCAGCCTCCTCTCCGAAACCCATGCGCAGAATCTCATCCGTGTAATTTCGCAATATCCAGATGTCGTCTCCAACACCTTCAAAACACTTGAGCCTACCACTGTCTTAACGTATCTTTTTAAGATGACCCACGTTTTGAGTTCGAGTTATGACCATCTCAGGATTGTGGGTAGTGAAAAGGAGATTATGAAGGCAAGGATGGCGTTGTATGATGCAGCGAGGGTGGTGCTCAATAATGGGATGAGACTCTTGGGTTTGAGTCCCGTAGAGAGAATGTAAGCGTCCTTAGTGGCCGGGAGATTTGTGGGGATGTTAGGCGTCAAAATGGCGTTTGTGAAAAGTACTAAAATAGATGGATTTATGGTAATGAATGACAAGACTTTAAGACTTGCATGGTCTGTCTCCACAAACATTAAATGTCATGAAAACATTATCCCAAAGTAAAATCAAAATTCTCCAGGGAAAACTATCCATGTAACGTTTCCATATACACATATAAACTGCAAAGTATATACATCCCTCTAAATCCACATATCTACCACGCTCTATCACAGGAGAAATGCCCACCTCCTCCCTATTAAGGAAGACACTGAGAATAATACGGGTTAGAATAGGTGCAAGTGCCAGAAGCACAGATCTTGGACCCCGAGTATCCATTCCCACCACATTGGCCATACAGGGGCACACCAACAGCCGAAGTCGTGGTAATTTTACTCGTAGTACTAGTCGAAGAAGTCTTGACGGTACTCGTCACCACAATACTAGAACTGCTCGAGACACCACCTGGCGACTTGCCACCCGTCAAACTCGAAATACCCGTCGTTACCAGGCTAGTAGGCAACAAGGGCTGAATTTCATTAAGCCAGACTCCAGTATACATGCCGGGAGAACCATCGGCAGCGAGACTTCCCGGCTCCAAACTCCCCCAGAGCTTGGAATCGGCACAGCAGGCGCTAGAAGTTCCCCAGAAGGGGCCTGCGGCCCAGGCCGTCCAGCCGATATATTCCTCGTTGTTAGCCATGTAGTTGATTATGTCTGAGACGTAGCTCGCGCATTCTGTGCCGTTCGCGGCTCCGAACTCGGTGATCATGGCTTTGAAGCCGTATTGTTGGAGCCAGGCGGTTAGGGGTGCCAGGTTTGTAGATGCGAGCTCGGTGCAGTCGGAGTGCGTTCCGGAGAAATCGCTGTCGAGGTATTCATGAATGTCAAATGCTGACGATGTTAATTAACATGGGTATGTAAATAGAGCGTGGATCAGCATACCGGTGTTGTTTGCGGGATCTGTGATCTGATACATCACCGCGCTGGATGCAGGGGAGTTTCCGGAATACGATTGGGTCCATGAATGTCCTCCCGTATAACCGTTTCCTGGGGCGATGATGCTTTGATGGTTAGTTTAAAGACTAATCTTGGGATGTGAAGAACGTACAGTTGCTTTGCACCTGCAGCTCGAATTGCATTGATAGCCGCTTGGTCATTTGCAAGAATCAGGTTTGTATCCATATCATGGGGCTTCCCATTCTTAGCACTGACTTATATTTAGCCTGGAAATTTCATACCTCATTCATGAGTCCAAAAATAACCTTCTCATTTGTCGCGAATCGTCCAGCAAGCTCTCCCCAAAAAGCAGCAAACTGGGCAGTAGTAGCGGCCTTTGGATCAGTAGTGTCTCCAATAATACTTCCGGTTGTGGGCTGTTGGGAGGGATTGTTGTATCTCATGTAATTGTGAGGATCCAGGATGGCGTAGACTCCGTGGGTGACTGTGATATAATTGATGGCAGTTTCGAATTCGGTAAAATGCTGAGGTTTATATCAGATATTGAAACTGGTGGGGTAATAGTCACTTACAGTCTCATTGAATGTTGCTCCAAGTCCACTAGAGAAACATAGAGTTAGTGCTTACTTATTTCTACTCCTGGAGCTCCCTTACTATGACAGTGGACACATGCGTTCAAGGAGGAAGGCAACTCGGAACAAATTAATCTGCTCAGAATTAGCAACTTCATTCCCATTCTCCAAGCCATGGACTCATTGACAAACCTTGTTTTGGTTGACATAAGTATCAATGGCAGCTTCATTGATAAATTGATAATCTACTCCGAATCTTCCCGGAAGGCCGAAACCAACTGTCGCCGAAGAACCTTTTACGAGTCAGTAATTGGACCCGAAAAATGGGTTTCTTCAGCATGTACATACTATAGACACCGAATTCCCCACCACTTTCAGCAACTCCAGCATAATAGATCGTAGCGACAGCCTTAGCTGCAAAAAGCGCTAAGCTTGTAAAACTTTTCGTGAACATCATGTAAAATATAGCAATAAAAAAGTAACCCAAGTTAAGGAGCGGAAAATTCGAGCGACACGGCCAAATATAAATACATCAAACCTAATCTTCATCATTAACATAAGCTATTGAGGCTGAAATAAAGTCGGGAATTAAACAAGGGAATGGACCAATCATCTGCGAAATGATTCCTCATTGTGGGGATATATACCAAGGCCCTCACGTGGAGAGCCAGATTTACTTTATGCCTCAATTTCACGGGCCGGAAATTCATATATATCCGTCCAATTTCATTTAGCCAGCGGAGCATGATCCTCCGCGATGGAAGATGGTAAGTTGAATACTATTTTGAGGTAACTTCACCATAGTATTCGCTAACTATATAGTATATATGCAGTACAGAGATATGCCGGTTGAATATTGAACGGAATGCTCCAAAGCAGGCACAGGGATGTCCAGGACGATCCGGATTTCGGAACGCGGCACTAGATTTCATCATTGACAGGCAAGAAATACAATAGGAGACATATTTGGCTTTTGTAGCTAATACATCCAATTGACGATGCAGATGTCTTTTGGCCGAGTATATAGTAGTATCGAACGGCTGCACAGACCAGCGCCGATGTTTATTCATTCTAGAGTCCACGGCGTCTTTGACGACATATCCAAATCTCAGAATCAAAGCCACTAAGGTTTGAGTACAGGATCCTAAATAACGTAGCGTGCCATCCACGATTGATGTTCCTGTGGAAAGAATGGCAACGAGGATCTCAGGTTCCTTACGCCAGGTGTTTTGACTGAAAATGGCTTCCAGGTAGTTTCATTCGGCTTATACCACTTGGTTCTTCCGGTATCAACTGGCTAGTTAGGCTTGAGATGAATTCTTCCACCTGAAATGGTATCTGTGTGTGGTGTTGCTTCCGCCAGTGGAAACCGCGTTTGCGAAGTGGGCGCGGGGGGTTTAGCTACACGTGATGCTCTTCGATATATACGATTTGGAAAGGGAAGGATGCTATTGTAGAGATATTATTTGATTCCTACGAGTACATGTCGATCTAATGTAAGGTAGTTTCTAGCTTTAAATAATCACCAGGAATTACTTTCGATGTCACGTGCATTTCTGGATTTCCATTTCGAGAAGTCTTATAGGTGATCTTCAAGTCTCGAGTCTTAAATGCTTAGGCCTTGACAATCCGTCTTGCAAAGCTAAAAAGTTTAATTCCGCCTCAGCATTTCACAAAGAGCTTTGGAGACTTTATCTTTTTTTTAAAAAGCAGTAGCTCAGAATATCTTGAAGTTGGTAATGATTGCGAATGTAGCCAAATGCCTTTATAACGTAAAATCATTGAGTTTTGTTCTAAGTTCAGGTATGGAATTGATATAGCTTTCCGATAATGTGTCAATTTTCGGTGAGACATTGGTAGTTAGACTTATGATAACTGCAATTTACAGCAAGCTCTAGGTCTTCTCTCGGAATCCAAAGTTTGATAACCAAGGACACGAACTCGAAGCAGAGATGTAGGATCATATCAAGTTCTCTATGCTTCAACTTTATATGTACAAGAAAAATTGGTTCAATGCCTCCTCAATCCGGAAAAACAGAGGAGCTCGCCCTCGTAGAATGTAAAGTCACTGCTCTGCCCTCATCATGCACTTCATCCTCACTAAGCGCGATACCCGGAATAAACTCACTCGCCATAGTGCTCGTACTCTGTCTTCGTTCCTGCGGGGTGGGGACTCCCAACCACTCCTCCCGCTCTCTTCTCTCGTCCCTTTCATGGCCAATATCAGAATAAAACAACGGGGCACCGAGCGATCTCGCACTTCCAATTGGGGCGATAGGCGATAAGGGGGGAGAATTACTGCTATGGTCCCGACGAACTATAGATGGACTGTTCGGCTGGATACTGATTTGAGGAATTTCGAAATTGAAGGCTGGAAAGGAGAAATTTGTCAGTGGAATATGAGGAGGTGTGACATTGGACAGCATTGTCTGCGAGCTTGGAGGGCGTAGCGGGCGAGCGGGGGGAGAATTCTGTGAGGATTGAGCGCCGTGAGCAACGCCTGAGCTGAGTGTTTGCGGACCCATGGAAAGATAAGTCTCGCGGCCTTCTCCGGTCATGGAAAGAGGCGCTGATTGCACTCTTGTCATCTGAAAGGATTGTGGAGCTGTGGGTGTGTTGTCTTCTTGTTCTGGAGGGGCAGGAGATCTTTTTTGAAATTTCCGACAACGTCGAACCCAGAAGAAGAAAAAGACAACGAGAAGTAGGATCAAGAAGATTGCGAATCCGACTAAGGACCAGGTAATTATAAACGCGGTTCTGGTGAATGCAGCATTAGACTGAAGTAACGCGGTCGTCTCGTCAAGATCTAATGTCGGTGACGGTGTGGTCATGATAATATTTGTAACTGTATCAGTCGTTGATATTGATTGTGATCTTGTAATCGTCGTTGGTTGGGTTACAAAAGCCGTAAAAGAAACTGTAGTGATTGTGAGCGCAGGAAATGGATCCGTGGAGTTGAAAAGCAGTGGTTGGGAACCCCAATCCTCCACCGAGTCCATTTACCTGCGTGCTAGATGTGGCCATCCATGGATGGGTATGTTGCAAATTACTTCCTGCTTGGTTGTGGGTGATGGTCAAATGAAGCATATAAAGAGTATTAAATAGCGTGACTCCAGCACTGGAAGAATAGTAAATTAAATAAATGTAGTTAAAAGAGTGTGTGAAGCATAGTAGCCTCAAAATTACAACTCAGAGCGAGATAAAAGAGAGGTGAAGAAGTATCAGACTTAAAGAGAAAGAAAAAGAGAAAAGAAATCCGGTATTCACAGGTATATATCTAATAGCAAAGCATGGACTCGGTACTGACGATATTATAGTGGAGATTTCTGAACAGATCTGTGTCCCAATCTGACAAGTAGGCTCTGGGTCCAGACAAAATCTCAGCATCTGAAACTGGACATTCTTCCTTCCGGATGTCTCCTTTGGTAATCCCAGACGACTTCCGACACGGTTAGTCAGCGTCGCTGCTCTAAACGCTGGCGGGCGATGCTAAATGCAAGTGAAGGTAGAACACTTTATATAAATTCGGTATAATATATAATATATATTGCTAGCGTGACTTTAAATGCAATGTTATGTAAGCGCGATGAATTTGCTTAAATAAACTAGTCGTGCAGGTTTCCATGTGCTTTGTATTTCTAAAACTAAAAGCTATATTTTTTCTAAATAAAGCCTCTGTGCTATTAGCCCGAAATTTAAATACTAGGCCGGATCTCGTAGGAGAGCAGATGGGAATAGTTAAAGGGCCTTCTGTCATTTGTTATTAACAAAATTGTTAATAGTATAAACAACACTATAATATTTTTTTTCGCTGCAAACCGAATTTTTGTAAAAAAAAAAAAAAAAAATAACTGACAAATAATTTCATAATAACTATAATTTTATATACTAACAAGAGAGAGACTTAAAACCCTTAAATAATAAAGTCATCTCGACACAGTGAATTTATCGCCACCTAGAAATGGATGTTATAACTTTTTTATAACCCAGAGACCTTCACACTTTTATACTTCTAACAGCGGATTGCAATATTCTAGAAAGCTTTGAAGTAATAGAAAGGCATACTTCAATTAATTATTTTAGCTTCTTTTTGAGTTGCTTGGAAAGCATATTTATTATTTGGCTAGTGGTGGCCTCGATCCAAGTATTGAAATTGTCGACCTGATAATCGAAATGACAATAGCAGAATTAGCATTATAATCGTAAAACTCGCCTATTGTTCTTCACCTGAATTTGTTGCAATATAAAGACTTGAAAATTAGTTTTTAAATTTTTTGTGGTCTCAATTCTTATTTTATAATGTAGAAATATCACAATATTCTAAACTGTACTCTTAAAATAAGATATGTAAGTTAATGGTTATAACATTATAAAAGCAGATGTTGGCTATAAATAAATAGTATAAGTCGGTGATCCAAGTTTATTGATTGGCTAGCTAATATATATTCTATTTAAGTTAAGGGACACTTTCTGGACCCTAGTTCCATTTTGGTATTTAGAGTACTACGATTATAAATGCATCGATTTCGAAAACTACACTTCTAAATTCTTATATCTAAAATATAACAATTTAATATACTACAAAATGGCGTACGTGCTTGATTTAGTGCTTGATTTATTCTTCAAACAGAAGCAGTCCGGACTACAATAACATAATTCAAACTGCTTTTACTTAATGCATACAAAGTCGGTCCACTCGAATATAGAGCAAGCCAAAATTATGCACTGAAATCAAGACTATTCTGGATAGTGATACAAAAGTCCAAAGCAGTTCTATATTCCGTGAAAAGTTCAAGATAAGATGGCGACATGGCGATGTAATATTTCTTTCAAGTCTTTGGAGCGAGGAAGAAAGGGAGAATGGAAAGATTCTGGGTCTGGGTCTTAGATCCTTTCGTGCGAAGTAGTGAAGATACAGTATGGCTACGGGCCCCCTTTCATCGGATAGCTCTCTAGTGGAAGTTTTCCGATTCAGACAGATTTTAAGTTCTGATCTTGTATTCTTAGCCTAATCACAAGGATCTAAACCTAGTGAGAGAAGAGAAAGAAAAGACGGTTAGATTAAGAGAGCTGGGGATATACAAATGCCTGTGTCAAATATATGGCTTGCCAAGTTGAGCTTAGAAAATGCACAAGTTACATAACTGTGGGAAATCGTAAAGGCCACGTGATCTAATGGCGATACGTGGAAATGTCACAATAAAGAGAAGGAATGAGCTGAGTAGACAAGCTGAGAAAAGTCTGTCTCACCTCTCTAATTAATAAACTTTGATGCCGAGTGCGACTGGACCAGAGAGGTGTGACAGGGGAGAGGGAGAATGAATACTGTCGCGACATCTTAATAGGCTTAAAGAGAGGCTAAGTTAATGGCAACGATTTCTGCCTAATTCTAATATAAATGAAATTGTAACTGATCTATCAGAGAGGCCAGAAAAGGATCCTCCTGAGAAAATCTAGCTGACTTAACTCATGAGCGTGCTCAGGACTCAGGGCTTAGCTTATGTTAAAGCAGCGACTGCTCAGGTCCAAAGACCAAAATATCGTCTGTGATTCTATCATAGCGGGATGTTGGGGTAAGCACCTAAGAGCGGATGATCGCCACAAGGGTTTGAGACAAGGTGCATGGATTTAATCTACAGGAGACATTCAATGCCAGAGACTTGGGATGAACCCTTCTTATTATAGGGATATATGACGGAGTTGACGCAAGGGAGTGAATGAGAAATTCCAATGCATAGTTGGAGATAGAAGAAATATGATCAGCCTCACCCCGTATTCCCGAAGAACTCGGCGTCTAATCTTAACTTCTACCGTGCTCACTCCAAGCAAATCCCACGATATATTTTATTTATGGCCAAAGCATCGAATATATACAAGGACATATCGACTATCAAACCGTCCACAGATTCCAGGAGAAGTTCCCTCAATAATTGTCCGATAGATTATCTCCTCGACAGCGATTTCTCCGGAACGCAATCCGACTGCACCGAGCTCGCATCTACAAACCTTGCGCCCGTAGGTTATCTCAAATGATTTTGAAAATTAGAACCCAATAGTTTTAAGAATATAGTAAGCTATTAGGAAACCCCGCATGCGACGACGGGAAAGGTCACATATATTATAGATAGTAACAAGGACTTTTGCTTTCATACAACCTCGAACGCGAACTCCTGAAAATTCGGTAAATTGTACACCAGTAGTCATAGAGTCCCAGAGACCCGCAACCGACTCCTAATAAAGGATAGATAAATAAATCGTTGCTTAAGTCTTGTCAACATAGCGTTCTTCCATCGGTACCTTTTTGTAGTGGTCACGGCCTCCAGGCTTTTGGTACCAGTATACTGTAACGGCATATAAGCATTGGTTGCCATCACCCCAAGTGTTTCCCTTGTACTTCTCAATATAACCCTCAAAGCTAGATTGGAATGGAATATCATCGCAGATGTGGAAGCGAGAAACCGACGTGTGACCGTTACCGTCCAATTCTACGAAAGGCTGGCAGGCATAAGCGCTCTCAAAAGTCGGAAACGGCGGTTCGGCAGACCATGCATAACCCACATAATCCTCCGAGCCAGTCCCAAATGTCGAGGGGAACTTCTCGCCATCTACGAAGAATTTCTCATCGCCCTCCCCCCACCACCAGTCGATAGATTTCCGGTCCCAACGGCCATACCACCATTCATCAGCCGGCAATTCCGGTGGCGTCCAGTGGTTCCAAACATGCATATGAATTCCACAAAAGCGGCCCGGTCCTTCTGCCAGCAGCAGGGTCCAGTCAATATCGCGACCCTGTTGGATCGGTCTTTCAAGGAAGGCATCGCGATGCCACTTGGCATGGAAGCGAAGGAGACCTTGTGCCGATTGTTTCAAAGGACGATGGCAGATCGTGAACGAAAGTGTACGCGCTTCACCGCCGTCATTGGTAACAGCAATCATCGCGCGTTCGGAGAATGGCATAAACCAATGAGTATAGAACCCACCATCGGTCGCACCTTGAGGGAGCGAGCGGTAGAACTGTTTCCCAGGAGCACTGCCAAAGAGATCTCCTAACGGCGCCCACACACTCGATTCGGTATCGCCATCCCACGTTATCTGTAGTGTGATCTCCCGGAGCACGCGTGCATCGAGAGGGGGATCTGGCAAGTCCAACGCCACACGCATACCCGTGATGGCGCGGTTGCCCAACAATGTATGCACTGGAATTGTCTTCCCCGGGAGAACAGTGACGCTGAGTTGCTCCACAACATCATCCTCACCACGCGCAAAAGCCCAGCCTCGCCGAGATAGCTGTCGATCAGCTGCAGCCAGCGCTAGACACGCGTCACGATCAAAGGCGCCATCGAAATGCGGTAGTTGTGTGCCCCGCGGAAAGGTGGTGTACGTAAAATGATAAAAGGCTCCCCAGTCCGGAGCGAGACGTATCTTGCACGAGAAGTTGTAGGGAATGGGAATGAAGCGGTTGCGCCCACGTGAGAGTGTTGGAGCAAGCGAGGGGAAGTTCAGGGGAGGCAAGTCGTTATTGAACTTCTCGAAAAAATCCCGAAATGGCATATCCATGATGCGCTCCCCATCGATGAATACCTGAATATGACCCAGGCCCGGGAGCGCGGACCAGGTGCGCCAGATCACGCCTGGTCCCTTCTGCTCGAATGCAACGATCCACTCATCCTCGGTGCGGATGAAGCCAGTCCCATCGTCATTGGCATCCCAATCGATGTAGGAATCGGTCTCGGGATCGTATCGTGAGCGTCGATCATAGCTCGACATGCAACCGCCTCTTTCGCCCGGCACTGGTGGTTCGGCCAGACGTTCAAGATCATACAAGCGCCGCACAAGGTCGGCATATGTGAGAGTCGTTATCAGAACCATGTTGGCGTTTCAAGCTACCGCGACTTGTCCGCCCGGCTTATGGTTGGTATCATTCAAGTAATTCCTCTCAGAAGGAGATCAACCAGCTTGCGTATATTGCAGGATGGAATCCAGGGTATAGGATGACTTGCTGAACAATCTTCTTGCGGACGGTGCGGTTATTTCAAGATGTGTAGAGGAGGGGAGGGGCAGGAGTGGGAAGACCCCGCCGGGCCAAAGACCTCGTTATATTTGTGTTGCCGGGCACGTGCGTGACCCCCACGAGTTCCGCATGCTGAGAATTAGTTCGTCAATTGGCTGATGATAACCCGTCTACTTCTCTACTTGTCTGCCTTATACTTAATGCATAATGTCAGGAGATTTTTATTGACATTGAATCTGAATTAATTGTTGGTAAATAGCTGAACTATACTATAAATATATAAAATATATTAAGAATTTCCAATCTTCTAAATCTATATAACTATATAACTATATAACTATATATATATAACTATATATATATATATATATATGACACTAGATAATAATTGCTTTTTATTATATCGCTAACGAGAACCTGAAGGAGGATGTCCTAGCCTATGTTTAGAATGCATCCTTCATTAAGGTTGAGTTAGCACCAACCCTAGAATCCTTGAAATAAACTTCATAATAGGAGTCTTAGCATCAACAGTTCAACAATCTTATTACGGACTCACAAAACAAAAGTGCATACGCATGGCAGTATGGCTGAAGTATGTGCAATCACTAGGTAAAAAGATTTAAACGTCAAGTTGCTAGGCCGTCTGTGGGATCTAGTAAGGGCTGGCCTCCTAAATCTATCTCCCTTCTATTCCCAGCTGCTCGCTCTATTTCTTTGGGGGACCAAAAGAAAAAAATATCCTAGGATCTGTCTCCCAAGATTTATAATATGAGCTTATCAACATCATAGATTAGGTAATAATCAGAGATTAAGCAAGCATACCCTAAAGACTAACAGTTAAGATGTCGATCCTGAATAGGATTAGGTTTGGGCCATAGATGAAGTCCATAGATGAAGTAGGTGGTCCTTGTAGGGGCTTGAGGATGCGATATTAATAGCGGCCGCAATATCTTCGTATATCAGGCCAAACTTCATGAGGATGTATCGGCCATGAGGATGTATCGACCATGAGGATGTATCGACCATGAGGATGTATCGGCCATGAGGATGTATCGGCCATGAGGACCTCTGATTCTAAGTGTTCAATGACCATCACAATTGCTTAATATAGCTCGTAAATCTTCAGAAGCTGCTCTTTTTAGGATGTCTCGAGCATCAGAAATGTATTTTGAGTGCCAATAGCGACTATTATCTCTCGATATCACCAATGCTTACTTACATCCTAGTTCAGAATCAAAATAACTATCGTCAACCAGCCATGGTCGTGCGGCCTAAGGGATCTGGGCGTGTCCTCCTAATAGCAAACGAGACTTGATCGTAGTTTCGAAATTAGCATCTATGACTGACGCTTGAGGGTGCCTTTATGATCAGTATGAGTGTCAAGTTTCTATAAAGGACCTCAGTTCCTCCCCCAAAGAACCTCCAGATCAATCCACTTCACATTTCCATCCACATCATCAAGAGAAACAATCACATTTTCCATCCTAAGCTTCTACCAAACCAACCCTACATTTTTGAGTCTTAGCTCTTTTATACCTCCTATCAATATCTACTCCTTCTCTAGAATCTTTTCAAGCATGTCTTCCCAATATAACGCACAAGTCGAAGCTGCCAAACGTATACAAGAAAGGGCAGCGGCAGCTGCAGCCCAAAAGAGAGAGAATGATCGTAGAAAAGCGGAGCAGGACGCAGCTAGAGAGCGACAGAGGATAGCTAGTATGGAGGCTGCAGCTAAGAGAGCGGCCGATGCCAAGCGCGCAAGAGATGCCGAAGCCTTACTCAAAGCTGGTGGGTCAGTGGTTACGGGCCCCAAATATCACTAAGTGTATATTCTCTACTAGGTAGCGGGGTGATGTTGTTCAAATATCTGCATCGATAGGCCAGAAATAAGAACGACTTCAGCTATCGAGGAAGAATCGGCATTTCTCCAGATACGAATGCCTACTTCTGTGGAAAATCGAATCTTGTGTTTGGGTCAGCGTTGGTGTTTGCTTTGATTTTGGGTCTGATATTTGCTTTTGCTTTTGGGTTTGGAATTGGTGTTGGTGTTTGGCTTTTCATATATTGTACCTAAAAAATGAATAAAATGGAATTGGCGTTATTATTACTCGTTGTCCTATCTACAACGTTGCTGATCCTGTTTTTATAAAAAGAATATCTTAGACAACACCATAACATTACCTGTCCAAGAATATCTTCTCTATATACCTTAATCTCCTAGTAATAATGTGCTAGACTGGCTTATGGGCTCCAGCTCCATGCCTAACTGCTTCAGTACTCTATTACCGTCGCCTGTCACAGTAACAGCATAAGCGTGGTATGGCCTCTCAACTCTGACTTGGCGTTCTTCTGGATATCCTGTCTAAATTTCACCACCAGTTCAGAAACACGAGAGCGAGAAAATTCGGATCGGGCCATGGCAGCTTAACTTTGGGTTACAGGAGCGAGCACTGACCATTGCTGCAGTTGTGCTGCTAGTTTCAGGTTCAGCAGCAAACTGGTTGTAGCAAAGCGTGGCACATGCCTCTCAGCTGCCATCTGCATGAAATGGAAAAAATTTCGTGGACTATCTTTCGTCCTTTGAGGATGCCCGAAGCTAGTATATATCGCATGAAAGACATGGCGTGGACCATTATCGTCATGCGGCTTGAAATAGAAAGAGCGTTCCCATCCATCCATAAGTACAGGAAATGTAGGAAATCAAGTTCAGTATGCCAAAGGAAAGAGACTGAGATCTTGTGAAGGTGTGGAGACGTATGGATATGCAGTGGCTAAAGAGGGATAAACTATTCAGGATATGGATGTGAGATACCACTTTGAGACTTTAAGAGCGCGAGCGAGTTAATCAATTCTTCTCTTCCGAGGGAGAGTATGTATTCTTAATGGATAGTGGAGGTAAAGTTTATTTTATTGCAATGTTGTTCGAATGTTTTCATTCGAGGTCTTGGTAACCTATGTAACATGCTTCCATTACAGTGTCCTTATGTAGCAAATGTTGTAGAACAGTCCTTCACTCATCACCGAAAGCCAGGAATATATGACACGAAGAATAGTGCTGTAATAATAAAATCCGAGTTTCTGGAATTTCAGCTCCCACAGGCCCCGGTTTATCTCCGCTAAGTGTTCTACTTTCATCCCCAAAAACTAGTGATCATATCTTTGTGGAGGTAAATATCTTATCCGGTGATGAAAGCCAAACAAGAGAAATTAAAGCATCTTCTATTCAGTTCTTGGATAGGGTGCATATACCTTCAGCAATTAGTGACATAACTGCCAGAGCAGCTAGAAAAAGACGTACTATTTATGGCGATCGCTTCCCAGGTGAATTCTCCCAGAAATTTATGTATAGGTGGTGAATCTGTAGAGAAGTGGTGGAACATGAAGATTATTGAGCATCTGTTAGATATAAGGAATTGACTGGTTAGCCCAGTAAGAACATTAATTTGAAGGACCAAGAGTTTGTACAAATTGAATTCTTCATTAGTTATGTGTTTGACATTAGACCTTTCAACGAAGGGGGCCGAAGGGCTGTCCCAGTATCGTCCAAGCAATGTGTCTTCAGTGTGTTTAGAATTCTTATCGCGGTAGTAGATATCTATAAAGAGTCTCGATACTAAACGCATTGTTAGCTCCTCCTCTAACTTTATTCATGATCCGGACAGTATGTGCCTTTCCATTCTTATGTGTTGAACTTTGGCTCCAATATGTAAGAATGGGAATTGTATTAATTCTGTCCCTTTAGGAAGGTCCTAGAGAAGCTATTTATAATAAATAAATAGAATCGATTCGACCATCGATTTCATTTCACATGTAAATATATTTTTATTCTAGAACGAAATAGCTAAATTAAAAATTAATAAATCAAAAATAAATCTATTGCCTCGATGCCCTCGGTGGCCTCGATATCCTCGATTCTCGATCTGACATACCCCCCCAAATTAGGCAATATCGAAGCTATTTAAAAATTTCTAATTTGCAATTAACAAATCTAAATTATTCAACGAAATATTTAAATTTTTAACCTGGCAATATTTTAATTAATTTGTTAGCTATTATATTATTAATAAATATTTATTTTATAGCGATCGTTTTGTTTTAAATTTTTTGTTATAGCTATGCTTAATAAATATCGATATATCGAAATTTAATAATAAAATATAATAATTTTATAATTAAAATTTTAAACGTTTGCTAATTATTAATAAATATAATTAGATTTTTTTTTTAAATTAAATTAAATATTTTTAAAAAAATATTTTTTATTATATTAGCTTTTTACCGATAGCACTAGCTTTTAGAAATTTAGCCTCGATGCTAAAAATAATTATTATTTTTTATTTATAAAATTTTTAATATAATAAATTTTTATAAAGCTAAAATATAAATCCAGCAAAGCTATATTTCGTTTAAAAATTATTCGCATATAATGCGTCTATTTAAAAAAATAAAAAATTATTTTTTTTTTGCATTAATATTTTCGTTAAATTTTATTTTTAGCTATTTTATCGATATTATATAATTTAACGCCTAATCGATTGCTGCCATATATTAATCTAATAAATTCTATAGGAACTCAAATAATTTAAAATATGCATATAATAAATCCAATTAAATAATATTTTAAAATTGCTAAAAATTATAAAAAAATAAAAAATTAAAAATAAAATTATTTTATAATTAATTATAATTATATTTTTATATCAAAACGAATTAGCTAAGCGATCGATTCAAACGATAGAATTCGATATGCAAGCAATGTTAGAAAAAGCATAATTGCTAATTAAATTTTGGAATAAAGCTGCAAAAGCTAACAGCTATATAAAAAATTGCACGGCCACAAAATTTGTAATTAATAATTAAAAAATCTATTTAATAAAAGCTTTTATTAGCGAAATTCTTTTAATTAATTATATTCGCAAATAGGAAAGCAAATGCTTTTATTATATTAATAAGAAAGCAATCCCTGCAAGAAAACGCCATAATAAGCTTATTAATTTTGGCAAAATTAAAATATTTATAAAATATTTAAATGATATAATTAAGCATTTTAAAATTTATTTTCCAAAACGTAAATATATTATATTATTAAGTAGAATTATTATTAAAAAAAGCACAAATAATAAAATAATTAATTTAAAGCTTCGAAATTATATTGCTGGATCGCAAAATATAATAAATATAGCTTTAGATAAAAGATTAAAAAGTAGACCGAGAAAAATAAATGCTTTACCAAACATAATTAAGATAAAAGCAAAATTAGAACCAACTACGGTACAAGTTAAGATTTTAATTTTTATTCCATCAGCCAATATTTTTATATTTATAAAAAAAAAATATGCTCGATAAAAATATTTTTGCTAAAGAATAATTCGAAAAATTTAACGCAAATAAATTATTTTAGCTAATAATCGAAAAAATAATTAAGAAACTTACCAATTTATAGAATATCAAAATGCAAAACGAGCTACTTGCAAATTCACAAAACAAAAAAAAAAATATAAGCTAATTTATTAACCGAATTCGTTGTTAAGAAATTTATGAATAAAATATCAAATATTATAAAATCTTTTTAATATTTTATAAAACCAAATCGGAAGAAATTAAAATTAAACTTAAAAAACGAGCAACGCAATGCCAAAAAAGTTCGCGCAATAATAATATAAATTTTAGCAAATAAAATTAATAACCAAAATTTTAATAAATTAAAATTTATTTCGAATAATAATTTTAAAAAAGCTTTTTTTTAAAAAATTTTAATTTTGTTCGATTAATTTGTTTGATTTATTTGTTCGATTTTATTTTTAATAAAAAAAATTATATTTAATATATATCAAATTTTATAATTTATTAATAATATAAAAAGCTTAGCAAAAATTAAATTTTATATATTATTATATAAACTAAATTTTTATTTTAAATTATAATTTCAAAATTTTTATTTGTAAGAAATAAAAATTTTAAATATTTTTTTTTAAATAAATTTAAGCTTTTAATATATAATAAATAAATTTTTAATTTGTTTATTATCTAATCTGCCCTAACTTCTCAACAATATTTAATTAGCGTTTTATAAGTTTGCCCAAGTTTAAAAACCCATGCTCGAGTTTGGTAGCGTTTAAAATCTTTAAAAATGCCCATTTTAATAATTATATTATAATAATAATCTTACAATAATAATAAATATATTAAGCGAAAATCCGTCACGAATTATGTCAGCACCTGGTGGGGCACCAGGGGGAAACCTATTTGAATTTTATGTAATCAAAACCAGCCTGTTCAAAGGTTGTTTAAGAGTATATCGCGGCACTAAAACAAGACACTTCATCGTATTCTTTTCTTCACTATTATTTCTTTACCTAATAGCGCTCTCCTTTCGTCCATCCATCTCCATATCTTTAAACCTTTAGACATCTCCAATTACCTGGGAGAGGTTGTGTCGATCTTCCATCAACCATCGATAAACAATCAACTGATCCTCCCCAAAAAATACATCATCAGAATGCCTCGCAAGATCATCAAAATACCTTAGCGCCATCTAGGTATCCCCAAGTAACCCCTGTCCAACACACTCAATCCCGTTCACTCACATTCGCCACTAGCTAGAGATTATTGGATCCAATCACGCGTATTACGTTATACACATAGCGCATACCTAAATGCTTGCCATCTATTTCTTGAACATAACAATAAGGTGCAACGGTTCATTGGGATCTGTTCCACCAGTATGCAAGGAACTACCTCTATTTCCATATCATCAGCCTTTATCCATTCAAAAAATGATAACGGTCAAGGAATAATGATGAAGAGAAAGGGGAACATACTCATAGTTACACTTCACGACCGCGGACCCGGAATTCGCACCAGCCAGAACTTAGTGTTGTAGTGCTCGACCCTCCACAATATCTTGTCAGCCCTTGGGAGAATTCTACTACAAATACATCCATGACTTTGACGATATCGAATTCGTACTTGGTGACTGGGATGTTTCTAGTTCGACAGATAATCATCTCACCGAGTACATCTATCCGCTAACCCTCGGCTCCCCTGAAGTCCTTGAAGTTCCCTGGAATCTCATCTCCGTTTTGGTTGAGTGTTTATGTGGACATGGTCTGTTCAGGCGTTGCGTTCCTCCTAACAACGACTATGAGATCTGGCAGCTTTGCTTGAAATTGGCAGGGGTTTTAGGCTATTCTCGAGATTGTTACTGGAAAAGGGGAATGCTGAATTGGTTGAGGCGCTGTTTGAGAAGAGTGAAATATCAAGGGGAATTAGCAACTTGGATTCCAGGGCGCTACACGGAGTTTTAATCACCTGGATTATATGAGGAGCAGAGAGGCAAATATTTGGGATTTATAAAGATTCTAATGAGAAAAATGGCGATCTCGCCAAGCAAGAAATTTTAGGATTCAGGGATTAGGCATAGAAATAGCGTAATGTTTCAATCGTTGATTTGTAGAGCATTGATTGACCTTGTGGCATTCATGATATGGATAACTTGCAATTGGATGTTGGTTAACAAGACGAAAAGAAAAACAAAGTATCATAATCTTCACCCTCTTAATCCCTTTCTAAATCATTAAGATCTTGCCGCTAAAATAACAAACTGACATACATTCCCTGCATCCAAGCAACATTTTTCCAGACCCAACAATCCTCATTTCCTCTCTATACTCCTAACCCCACCCTCCCCAACTCTCCACTCATTCAGATATCCCCCACCCACAAGCTCAAGCTTAGAAATAAACGACTCGACGGTAAAAGTCTAAACAAAACAACATTCCCCTTTCGATATAAGCACCCACTGGCGAGGTTTTTCTAGAAGATAAGAGATGGAATGGAACGAATCGACTCAAAAGTTGCCCGTTCAGATCGATAATACTTACAGTAAGCAATGGTTGAATCCCAAGTACATAGTGCTACTATATGACTGGCAGATTTATCTGATCTCGACAATGTTATCATTACCTTGCTTTCCTATCCGTGACAAGTGAGCTTACGGGAAGTTTCTTCAGATGATTCGCCCAAGCCTCTCTTGGGCCTCCTCGTCCCTGATCATCCAAGCGCGGGTTCATTCTAGTTCCGCTCGAGAGTCGCACTCGAAGCTGCACTTGATGAAGTCGGCTCGGTCTTGGCCACACGAGTGCTGTTGCGGGGTTGGGACGGCATAGAGAGAAGGTTTGAGTGGGTGAAACTGGACCCAGGTGGAAATGTAGAACTGATGGCAAGGAGACGGCTGAGGTGGCTGGCAAATACGTGGGGGAAGGGCTAATAGCTGGGAAGGCACTTGGGCAGCATATGAAGATCGACCCATAGCTTGGTAGCTCGATCTGCGTGCCGCTCGTGTACCGTTCGTATCCATGCTTCTATCTCGGCCGCGGCGACGGCTACAGTGCGGAATGAGCCTATAATTTCCTGTGCTCCTACTCTTTGCACTCTATTTAGAGATGCCATACTAGCAGTTCCGCACGCGCGCATCCAGATGTTAGAGGCGGAGTCGACCACAGGTGCTACTGTTAACACAAACAGTTGCCTTGCTGTTGAGGGGGATACCATCTGTAACCTCTTTAGCGCCATGGCAGCCAAGAGACCTTTCGTTGCTGCGCTCGCGATCTGCTGCTTGTACCGGAGCTTTGAGTCCATAATTACTCCCAAGATCTTGGCTGTCTCCTTTGGCGTCACCACTTCTCCTAATAATTAACGGAGAGCCCGCCATTCCCCTGTGAGCAACCCGTACTTCGCTGGGAACCCTTCCCCCGAGTCTGGGCTGGATGGGATTGATGGGTGGACCAAACCTCGTAGGCACGGCAGCTTATGCCACCAGGGTTTGTTGCTCACCTCTTTCGAGTTACATATTTTGACCCTAGCCTAGATTCCGGAAAGATGGTATCCCCGGAGACATGATATATATGGCAGCAGCCATCAGATTCTTCATTTCATGGCTATATTCGCCGGACTGGCCCATATGATCGGCTTGCCCAGTGCATTCGATTATCTGCATACCCAGATTAGTCCCTGCACGTATTGAACAGTCATTGCAAGGAAGAGGGCTTTGACCTATCTACGTTTATGAGCGTCAAACCGGTCAGCAGACTCATGCTTCTGCGGGGAGTATAAGTAGTGGGGAGAGTGAAGATAGAGGTGTTCATAACATCAAGCTAGTGGCTAGAGAATTTTGATCAGTATTTGAAGTCGATGATCAGAATGATACATTACCAGTTGACGTCGCCTTGTTGGGTTACATCAAAGCGACGGAGCTATTGTCATTGAAATTCAGCAAGCTGACTTGTTCAATACAATATCGAGCAAAATCCTCTGCTCGAAGCCCTCCCTGGCTGGATGCGCCTTCGGTCAGCCTCGAGGCTCGTCCGGAAACTCGCACAGACGATTCTGTACTTCGAACATCCTCTTTCGGCGGGAACTCGTCATCCCGATCGTCCGCCTATAGAGTAAGTGATTTGAGAATGGAGAGTGAAGGAAGAAAGACATACTAGACAATGAGAACATGGTGTATTATTCACCCATACCCAGTTTGGGCAGTTGTAAGTCAGCCAGTACTTGCAGTGGTACTTGTAATACCCCCCTGCGCCAGACATTCTGGATAATATGTGCCAAAAAAAAAGAGTCAAACAAATGATCAACTAGACAGAACTCACACGTACGGGAGGGTATACCTATAAACCCCATGGACAATCGACCTAATAATGGCTCCTATTCGACAATATTTGGAGCCATTGGTGAGGATATTGACGAATCCACTCGGTATGGGTATATTCGGTTTTCGCGCTTAGCGTAGCGCATTCTGGAACCCTGCTAGCGGATTTCCAAACTCGAAACCGATTTTCAACCTCACTTGATCAATTTTCAACCTCACTTGATCAATTTTCAACCTCACTTGATCAATTTGCACAGTCGGCATGTCTATCACACCTCACAACACCTCAACACTCCCTCCGCCCGGGGAAGAACGCCCAGCCGCTATAGCAAAGACTTTAGAGAGCGAAGTAGCGCTCTACAAACCCGTTCTTGCAATAACCCGTGATCTCTCTCAGAAGTTCCCGCCGGAACACATCTCAAAAGCCCTCCTAATTAAAATAGAGGATCTCGCTAAAAAAGAACTAAATAAGATACGGGATGATATTGATAAAAAGGTCAAGCCTTGGGATTTGGATAAGTATTATTGCAATGTACCACCAGGGTTGACAAAATTCGTGACGGATTATGTCAGCACCGGGTGGTCCCCCGAGTGCAACACAGGGTACAACACCGCTGTGATTTATCAGTTCCGCACAATTCTTCGTACCGTGTCCGGTCCTGGCAGGAGGCTACAATATATTCCCTCTCCTACTTGCCTCTCCATCGACCATTTCATAAATACTCTCGCACCCTTCGGCTTCGTGAATATAGTCTACAGGTAAAGTGCTCCCCACCGCTACATAGCAAAACCTTTGATTTGCATTAGAGCCAAAACCAAGTTTACGTCGCGCCGGCAGTAAGCACGGATAAGTTCTCTGGCTACCGAAAACCCACCTCTGCCACATAGTCACTATGTCGGTCTCGGACATCCTTTCTACATTGAATATCCTCATCAATCTGGGGATAGAAATCAAGAATCGACTCGACTCTCTTAACCAAGCTACCGATGACCTTCTGCTCTCTCCGCTAATCTTCAAGTTCTATTGAGGGTGTTTAAGGAGTTAGAGAACAAAGACGTCGTCAAGACCCATGCGTTAGAGATTGTGACCATGCTGGATATCCTGCAAGGCATTGCACAGTTATGTACAAGCTGTGCAAAGACCCTGGGCGTCGAACTTACTGGAGCGACTGTGACTCAGAAGACAGGGATGAATGGTAAGAAAGTTGCAAAGCGGGTTTGGACTTACAGCAGGCTTCCTGGCATTCTCGCCGAAATTCGGCATAGGGCCGAACAACTTCACAACATATCTAGCACATTGTCTATTTTATTTCTCTCCGACGTCCGGAAGCATCAGAGAAAGTCGGGTAGGAAGGAAAACACTAATTTGCACGAGAATTTGCAGGACTTGAACCTCGGTATGGATTTCGCTAGCATTGACCGGATGGTGGGGAAACTCATGAACGAATGCAAACACCTTCAGCTACGGCTTCAGGAGGCTACTCTGTTTTCCGACACGTCGGTTGTTCAAGATTATCAAGTGCAGGACCCAGAGGGAGCATCATTTTGGAAGGATCGATTCCAGAAAGGCGAACTTAATGCCTCAGCTCTTCGCTATGAGGTAGTAATGACGCTTAAAGCGTCCCAAACCTTTTTCCTTCCATATCATACTAACATGTCGCTTTCCTAACAGACGTTTTACGTTTCTTGGGCACGCTTCATACACGAGGTAGAAACATCCTTCATTCTCAAAAAGATACCGACCGGGATTTTTGAAACGGCAAATCTCGACCTCGTTCGCCTGCAAGGGTCCCGTTCTTCAATCAACCAAAGCGGCACACGTCGTCTCTCCACCATCCGGCCTCTCTGGCTCCCGGCTCTTCGGTCCGCTCTCGATCCGCTGCACAAGGGCTACGTCAAACCTCATGACTATTTCAAATTGATTCACGACTCCTCCTTGTCCGAAACACTGAGAAGTCTGATTCTCGAAAGCGCTGGCTACGGTACGCTTGTCGAATGTGAAAGAGCATCCGGCGATCTTGCCTTGCCGGCGGCAATCGAGTCTCCATCTGATCACATCGGGTGGATATCTACTCAAATCGTGGCCGTTCCAACACCTGATGAACTTGGAATCATCACCGGACGAGAGGTCATGGAATCAAACAACGATGCCCTCTTCGCTTACTTCAATGAAACTGCCGGAGACGTTCACGTTTACGTTCGTTACCTCTAAACTGGCTAAATCGAGCACAAGAGTCTCTCAAAGCAAGTTCGTCCGATCGGAGGCATTTCTGTTGGCGCTGCATTGTCTATACGGCATGATCTGGACTCAGGCGACCATGCATAGAGCTGCGATCTTCGCGTCACCGAGTTCAAGGCATGCTACGGTGGAGAGTATATCATTGCTGCATGTGTCGGTTTGACTTCTGTCGTATTTTCCACGAAGCCTCTCAAGACTTCATTTGACAAAATGTTACACGGCAATGACAACTTCTCAAGTTCCGCCGCACCGGAGTTTGACTATACGCTTCTGGGGCCGTCGAAGGCATTCATCCAGCCGCCGAAAGTTGGCGAGAAGGTTCAGGTATGTACTACCTTGCTAGAACACTGCGTGATACATCTTTTGAGTTGCGATTCTCATTCTGTGAATGGCAAGATCGAGTACGGCGGGTTCTGGTATGATTCAAAAGTCACGGTAGTGGACGGCGACGAGATTGAGTTTGCCGATTAGGACAATTTACCGAAAGAAAGCGAAACGAACATTACACAAGCACGGGACGGCGGTGAAGCAGATGAGAAAGATGACGACAACCTGTTCTTTCCGGAAGAACAGTTGACACAACTCGGGAAGGGCACGCGGCGACTCTGGCGACCGTGGCGGAGAAACATCATCAGGTACGACGTTCGACCTTATCGTTGCTTCCATGTCGGCGACACTATTGAGGCACTCGTCATGTACCCAGATTTCCGATTCCATTACCATGTTACCGAGAATTCGCAACTCTACCTTCCTGCTCGAATCTTTGACGTCCAAGGTGACCAGTTTGTGGTCGAGTTTAGTCCGGAACTGTCGGTTCATTGCTGGTGGCCGGGGAGAATGCCAAAGGGCAAAAACATAGACCTAGTACCGGGATCAGGCGTTATGGTGGAAAACCCGTTCGACTTCAATCGCGTGACGTTGGGCATGGATCGGGTACGTCCTTTCATTCCAGGACCACGACCAGTTCTGGGTGTTCAGTCCGCGAAGCCGTTTGGGTGGAGTTCATTTCAGGGTGTTCATCTCTGCGAACTTGATGATCTTCAGGAGGACAGTCTTTGGAAGAATGACCGCGATAATGAGCGTGCGGGTGACTAGAGAAGCCGGAGCCCATCTGATTAGTTCAGTGTTTTGCAGCACCGTCAGAAAAGATTGACTGCGAATGATATTCGAAAGCGCCCTCAGGCTTTTTAGACATTGGAGGTGCCACAGTCTGGTTCGTCTTCGCGACCGTGCAAGGGAAGCAGGCTATCTCAATGTGTTGGACTTTTGATTTAATAAGTGAGAATAGGAATTGAATTGATTTTGACTTTTTAGGAGCTTTAGGAGGGTTCTAAAGGAGCTATTTATGCCAAATGAATGGAATGGACTAAACCATAATAAATGGGTAGGTTTCCCATAATATGTGAATGTATCCAAAAATGGAAGTGATAGTGGCTTCAAATCAAGAAACTAATAAATCAATAAACTCAAAGGCTGAAACCCCTTGCCTCGGCCGACACAGTGAGTCAATGTCCCGCTTCCTTGAGCGGGTTCAAGAGCAGCAGCTAAGGGCAGGCAAGAATGAATGTTATAAAGGATGTAGGGGTAGACAGAGGAACGTGAGCTGGTGATCAGAGTATTTTCATCCTAATCAGTGATGCTTTTGCTATCCATTCATCCATCCAGCTTTATAGTAAAGCATCGTTGATTTGGAGGGAGACAGGAGACGGAAGTTCAACATTTGGTTGGCTCGGCTGTTCACGTATTAATAAGCAGAGTCCTCTTCTCTCTACCTCTCCTGCACCTAAGTCTATGAACATCCAGTTGCACGCACAAGATGTTTGTAGCTCTTGCATAAATTTCCTTGACTCGCTTACCTAACTTATAAGCTTTTATTATTGGCCTACTGCAATTGTCAGTCATCAGAAATACCAGCCAGACGCCCTGTCACCACCACAACCCACATGCAGAGGAGAAGCAACTTGAAATCGCGAAATGGGTGCATCCAATGTAAGAAGCGGAAAGTCAAGGTAATCTCCCTCTCGACACTATCTGTTGTCCAGGTTTATCCGTATCAATTGACACCACATAGTGCGACGAATCGCCGAATTCGTGCGGTTCTTGCATTAAACGTGGAGTACGCTGTTCCCTCAAACCACCATCTCCTCCACCACAGACCACCATCTCCAGCCCCATTTCAACGTTCAGCCTTCTAGATCTGGAGCTGCTTCACAACTTTTCTACCGAGACAAGTCTATCTATGAGCTCATATGCTGCTCTATGCAAATTTTACCAGACAGGGCTTATCACGGAAGCCTTGAAGTCTGATTACCTTCTTCATGCGATTCTCGGGTTTTCTGCTTTCCACCTGAAGCAGCAACATCAAGACATTCTAGAGTCCACCAATGAAGAACAACGACTATCCATTAGCACCAAAATTGAGGCCTATCTCGTTGCCGGACGTGCTCACTGCAGTGCTGCCATTCCACCTTTCAGGGAACATTTGGTAAACATCACGCCAGAGAACTGCCATTCTCTCTATGCTTGTGCAAGTATTATCTTTGCCATTTCCTTCATTGAATCTCATGATAACTTGGCATCCTTCAATGCCGTAGAAGGTACTGCGAATGAAAACCAAGGACCAGGCCAAATTGTCACAAAATGGCTACTTTTACTCCGTGGCATCAGAACTGTAGCTAGCCAAAGCTGGGCCTGGGTCGAAGCAGGACCAATGGCACAAATGGCTGACAGAAGTCGTTACAAAGGCTATGAACACAACATCGCACAAGTAGACGAAGATATCACTACTTTCTTGAATCAGCTCTCTGCTGCCTTTTCACAATATTCCGAATTCGAAGTGAGCACAATTTGCATCGCTGCTATTGATCTGTTGCGAAAATCGTTCGCGGGAGTAGCATCTGGATGTGATGCCGGTGTGGTTTTCTTCTGGCCTGCGCTAGTGGATGCAGATTTTATCACGCTGTTAGAATCGGATAGACCCGAGGCGCTGCTAGTATTGGCAAGCTATGCTGTCTTGCTGCACACACAAAGTTGGCGCTGGTGGATAAGGGACTTACCTCAAAGCATACATAAGGCAATTGAAGGAAAGCTTGATGGGCGGTGGATGGAGTGGCTTTCGTGGCCAGCGCAAGCTATCAGGGATACAGACGCTGGGCAACTTCAACAAGATGTTTTGCTTGTTACAGAAGGAACTTGTTGTCGGTAGCATGGCTCGGCGCGATAATGCTCTTTGAGGTACGAAGCCCTTTGCACAAGAAAATTATGGATTATAAGAATAACAAAAACAATTAATTAGGAGTCTACCAAATGCCCTGTCCATCTCTTGTATTTATGACGCCAATACCCCGAATTCATTAAAAATATCCACTGGCTAGCTAGAATTAGATGCCTGACTTTCGCAATGCCGGAGAAGGCATTAATTGAAATCTTGTTCTTAATCTCACAGTGCCATCTGATCAAGATTTATTCACCATATCCACTGTTTCTCCACCCGATAATGACTCCAGAGTAACATGGCCCTCATGGACAATCTTTCTGCCCGCGGTCAACTGGCTCGGATGCACGACATTAAAAACCACCACCACAATAAACATCAGGGTCGCATCAAAAATATATATGAAGGCCTCATGAGAAAGGATATATCCCTTGTAGCCCTGAATGTACTCCACGACCCGAACCACCGATCTCACCATTATGAGTAAACTGACGAAGTATAAAACGTAAAGGTGTTTTGCCCAAGGAACATTTGGTTGTAGCGATTCATGGGTTGGGTTAGAACGTATTCGTTTGTGAAATAGGAATGCGACAACGACGAAGACTCCGAAAGCAACAATCTGAATGAAGAGACCGACGAGAATGAGATTTTGGCCGAGAGTCACGCTTGACTGGGTGCCTTGTGCCAAAATTCCTCCTCCTACACATTTCGAATTAGTCTACTCAGGATCTTAAAAGGCGGAAACCCCAACATACCGGCCGCCAATACCAAGAATGATAATATATCACAGGCCACAAAAATTTTGGTCAGCCACCTCTTCTTTATCAATGAATGTATCTCTCCGTTGAGAAGCAGGATGATTCTTCCCAGTATCATATAAATACTGGCGGCGTATAGGGCGGGTGCAACGAGTACGAATATTGTCTGGATGATATAAGGGCCTCTGAACGAACGGGGAGTTAGCAATTACTCGGCATATTTATGGATTATTCTTCCAGAGACATGCTCAATTAGAAATTTTCTCCTGCCAAGAATACATACAAAGTCCAGTTTGGGGTTTGTTGGCTCGAGACTATACGCGCAATATAGCCGATACCTTCAAGGAAACCGCCGAGAACGAGTGGGATCATGTAGAGTGTCTGCTTTCGGAAGAGTTGATATACATGGATGAAAGAGCTAAGTAGGAAGAGGACGGTAAAAATTACTGCCGCAGCGATGGAGGGATTGTAGCGGAAATATTGGAAATCGGAGTTGTCCACCGCCATGATTGAACTTTGACAAAGCCGTGTGTATAGAGAGGCCCCCAAAAACGAGTCAAGAAGAAAACAAACAAACAAACAAACAAACAAACAAACAAACAAACAAAAAGTATGTCCGAGAAGTCTTCAGGTGGTGGTTGTGGTTGACATATATATATCTGATAGGCCTAATATCTGGCCATGGAACCGCTCTGGAATCCAAACCGAGATATCTCGGACACTCCTACTATTGGCTGAGTCTATTTCACAGCCACTATCCACATCTCCATCGACACGCGGCGCCAACTTACCCCTTTCCAATTTGAGATATGGGGGTTTTGTACGGCTGGATGGGGAAGACTGCAGGGGGAGCGTGTCGTCTGGCGGTCAGTGCACGAGATATGCGGCTGCGGCTACGATTACGGATCAACACACGATGTAACATGTAACATGGCGTAAACGAGAACTTCGGATCCGGCGCTGATTTGCTATATCGTGTCTGGTGGGTCTGGGTTCTGCTTACGGAGGGTCCAAACCTCCCCTTGCGGTCTCGTCGCAGCCGGGCAGCTTTATCATATGCACATACGAATACGCATCGCAGACTCATTGCAGACTTTCAAATCAGATAGTACGTGTAATGGAAGGCACAATCTCAAGGTTTCCTATCATCCTTCAGCATCACCCTGAGAAGGGGCGGAGGCATGCCTCTAGTACATTTGTCAAAGCGCACGTAATGGAGAGGTACCACCGACAGCGAAAAACTGCATCTAAGAATGTGGCAACAGTCTTCGTTCATGACCCGAGTATGGAGGAAGATGGACGCCAAAATTCCAGGACCTCTCAACAAAACCGGCTCAGAGTTTCAGCAGGTTTCATTGAGTGTGCTGCGCCTACGCCTTTATCCTCGAGAATAAGAAATGGAGGATATTCAGAACTCGAGAGAGTTCCCTCACGTACAACTATCCCTCTAACGACGAAGCCAATGGAGATATCTAGACTCCTAAAAAGAGATATAGCACTTGCAAGTCCGACAACAAACAGCCTCCGATTAAGAGATCCTCGGGAACAAGAATCGCCCAAATTCATAGCAATTTTTGACGCCTGTAAGCCTATTCCACTGTCAACTTTGGCTTCCTTCTGATTTGTTGATTCTCTAACAGAAAATAGACTTCGGAATCTTAGAGGATCGCCAAACTCCTCTCGATCAATTGAGTAAGAGTTGGCTCCCAACAGCATTTACAGATCTCGCTCTTTTTCACGCTATTATGTTTTATTTTTCTCAGCATCTTTTCGCTCTTTGTTCTGTAGATCATGAAGATTCCTCGCTACTGAAGCATAAAGTCGATGCTATTCGTCAAATATCGGCGCGAATAGAAAGTACAGCGCAAGGCTGTTCAGATGCGATTGCTGCGTCTATTTTATGCTTGATTGGCCATGAAGTATTAGACTTTACCTACTACTTATTCCTTTTCACTAATAATTGTAGTTCTTGAAGGGAGATGCTCCAGCGCTTCAAGCTCATATGCGTGGGCTGCGCCAGATCATTTCAATCAGAGGAGGGGTTCATCAGCTTGGGCTTGATGGAACTCTCAAGACCGTTTATTTGAGGTATATTTTATTTTTCTTCCAGTTAGTATAATGCTCATAATTGACAACAATATAGCTATGAGCTCTTGGTTGCTACGGTTTTCAGGAACTGGACAATGGACTTGCCAATTTTGGACTCAATCTTGTGTCCCGATGGTCGTTGCCCGGTAATTCCAGGGCGTTGGAATATGTTTACTCTGAGTCGAAATCTCGTGGGACCACTTGCATCCAAATTCAGCAACACAGCAATCCAATTGCTTTCTACCATCCAGCGGGTACTCTCATCCCCTAAAATACCGGCCGAGTCAGATCTATGGTTGGATCTCCGCAAGTGCTCAGCATACCCAGAAAAGTTTACACACGAAATGGAAGCAGCTTCGGAAGTATTCAGCGATACAACAGTCGACCACATATTGATTTCCCTGAACCTCACCGTTTCACTACAATTTCCAAACCTACATCCAGCATCTCCAATAACGCAAGTTAAGCTGCTAAAACATCATATGAGTAAAACTTCCATGCAATCCTTCTGGCATCCATTTCCCGGCGCGTTACTATGGTGCTTGATCATGGGGATGGCTGCTTCGAAAAACAGCTTGGAACGCCCTTGGTTCGTAGCAAACCTGATGCGAGTGACAACAGGTCTTGCCTTTGAAAATTGGGAAGGCTTGAGTGAAGGATTATACTACTTTATTGGGCTGGGGATCGATGATGGAACTTCCTCCACCGAGGCCTGAGCGGGGAGCTGTGGAATGGCTGTGTACAAGTACCTACCGAATCCAGGGCAAACAGACTTGTTACGGTAATTGGATGACTGTCCCTGGCAAATCGTTGTGATACGTTGGTCAGCTGATGTCGGTACACATCTAGCCCCCCCTGTCAGATTGGCCAGACCGCTACTCCATTTTGGGACAATGCACTTCCTGATTCGGCATCGGCGACCCTCCAGGTACATTAAGCTGTATAGCACTCCCGCTCTCAACGTTATACCTCCATTCATGAACATCCGAGATCCATTTCCGAGAAGGTCTGCCCATCTCAATCTAATATCCGGCCCGGGAAATTCTGGTCTTGCAGACTGGATCTCTTGCTTAAAGTTATGCAAGGACCCGCAACGCAACCATTATAGGTATTTTTTTCTTCCTATAAGTACCAACTTCATCTCCCTACAATTTGGAGTAGCAGTTCACTGCTATATCGCGGTATCAATCCAATATCCATCTTTTCTTACTTATCTTACAAGATTCTTTGCAAAGCGCATCGTCATCACTGTCCCTACTCTAGCCCGTCTATATCAAATATCTCGGTGGAGTCTTCGAATATCTCTCGACCATTCATACTATCTTGCACTTCCCTGGTTCTTCCAAGTTTTGCCAGACAGCGAGGGCTACGCTCAATCAATCAGCTTAAATCTCCACGTAAAGATGGCGCAGAACCCGGACTCGTCAACCCCCAAAAACATAATCATCCTTGGTGGTTCCTACGGCGGCATTTCCACTGCCCACTATCTTCTCAAGCATGTTGTTCCTCAAGTTCCCGATAAATCATCGTATCAAGTCATCGTTGTCAGCGCATCATCGCAGGCGATGTGCCGACCTGCTTGTCCTCGTGCACTAATATCAGACGACATGTTTGCACAAGAGAAGCTCTTCGTCAATATCCCACAAGCATTCGAGCAATATCCTCAGAATACCTTCCGCTTCATTCATGGAACAGCTACAGAGCTTGATCATGCCAATCGAACTATCTCTATTCATTCTGCAACCAGCGAAACCGAGAAGGTTGACTTTTACGTCCTCGTGATTGCGACTGGCGCATCTACACCTTCTCCTCTACTTAGTCTAAGTCGAGACGAAGACTTCCTACGATCATCCTGGACAGAATTTCGAAAGGCACTGCCGGCTGCTAAGAGCATTGTCATTTCCGGTGGAGGTCCTACAGGTATTGAGACGGCAGGTGAACTTGGCGAGTTCCTAAATGGCAGGGCCGGTTTGTTTAGCTCGAAGAGAGCGAATCCAGAAGTGGCTATTACTGTTGTGACCGCTGGCCCCCAGATTTTGCCCATCCTCCGTCCTGTTATTGCAAAGAAAGCAGAGAAATATCTTGCCAAACTCGGCGTAACCGTCATCAAGAACACACGAGTCAAGACCGTAGAGCCACATGGCGCAGGGACAGACAACGTCACTGCGAAAGCAATGTTAACTCTTGAAGATGGAACCACGTTAGATGCTGATCTTTATATCCCCGCGACCGGTACAAGACCGAACACCAATTTCATGCCTCAATCACTCCTCACGGCGAACGGACATGTCGACACTAACGTCTCAACCTTACGTGTCGACAAAGCTGGACCACGTATCTATGCCGTTGGCGATGCTGCATCATATGCACGGCCAGCCGTCCATCTCATACTCAGCGCCATCCCCGTTCTCTGTGCAAACATCAAACGAGATCTACTTCTAGCCTCGGGAAGAGATGAAAGCTCTGTGGGAGAGGACCGGCTATTCAAGGAAGATACTCGCGAGACGCAAATGGTACCCATTGGGAGGAGTAAGGGCGTCGGTTCTGCGATGGGGTATACCTTACCTAGTTTTATGGTGTGGTTGATTAAAGGGAGAGATTATTGGCTATGGACTACAGGGGATTTGTGGAGTGGGAAGCAATGGGCTAAAGAATCCTGACGAGAAGGAATTCCAATGCTTTTTGGGATTAAGATAGATGAGTTGGATTAATAACCATAATATTAATACGCTGGCTGACACGGAGCATGTTGCTGAAACTAGAATTATGTGCAGATGCGAGAGTTGGTGATTATTCACCTACAAAGTGACTACCAACTTTTTCGCAGATACGCCCTTAACTATGGTATCCAATGCGTTTTGAATCGAATCCAAACCATGGCCAATCACTAACGGTTCAGGAGCGATTTTGTAAGCACCACTGGCTAGAGCCTTTGGCAAATAGTCAACAAAGATCGGCTGACCAGACCAGTTGCTTGCAATGTAAAATTTACCTTCGATGCCATCTGGCAGCTTTTCAGGACCCTGGTTGGCCATTGCAACATACCTCCTACCCTCAATCCGACCAACTATGTCAATACAAGGCCCAGTAGACTCCCGGCCGATAGCAAGTACGCCGACCGACTTCTTTCCCTTGAAGGCTGCGACGACATCGTCGACCACATTGGAACTGTGGTGGTCAAATGCCTGACTTGCACCAAGATCCTTGACATAGTCGAAGTTTTTGGGCGATGCTGTGGTAATCACCTCGTAGCCAGCAGCCACTGCTAGCTGAATTGCATTGCTACCAACACTGGACGATCCACTCCAGATGAACACTGTTTCGCCCGAAGCCGGCTGCGCGGGCACAGTTGGAAGCCGGAGAGCGAGGAGATCATGTTGGAAGAGGCCACTTGCAGCTGTCATAACGCCGAGCGGCAGAGTCGCCGCTTCCGCGAACGACACCGAGTTGGGGATCCGTGTAGACATGAGAACCGACAGCACGACATACTGCTGGAAAGCACCGTCGGCCGCCCGCCCTGTGCCAAAGCCCTGCGCACATCCAAGCACCCGCTCCCCTGGCTTAAAGCTCGTGACCCCGGCCCCGACTTCCACTATCTCGCCTGCTACATCGCTCCCTAGCACGGTCGGGTACTTCTGCGGAAACATGGCCTGGCCTATGTTTTGCTTGGCCCAGTCCACTATGTTGAATGCCACAGCGCCATTCTTGATCACGATTTCTTGGGCGCCCGGCGGCGTATACTCCGCTTCTTTCACTACGATTCGTGCTTTGTCTTCAAGTACCCAGGCGGCTGTGTTGGGAGGCATGGTGGATAATGAATATTGCGTTTGTAACTTCTGGGTTGGGAGAGAAATAGAGCTGTTGTAGTTGGTAGAGTTACTTTGGAAATAAGTATTAGAAAGGGTAATCTTACGGATGATAATCGAGAGATAAAGGAAGAAGGAATACTGCTTCAAAAGTCGAAGGCGTGACGTTTTATATACATGTTTTACCATAGTTGTGCATATCTTAAAGTTACGGAGTTAGGAGTAAGAGGGAGTTAAGCTTGAGTGCGGGTTTGGAGGGGTTTATTACTTGACGTCGAATGAGAAATCTTGATATACGACAAGTGGTTAGCGTAGTATGGAAAATACGACAATAGGTTAGCGTGCGTCGTTTGTGGCCATTGATGTATTATACGATCGCCCCATCTTTTTTAAAGGAAATGCATTTGAAGATATATTAGATTAATTAATGCAAGAGTTTGAAATTAGTAATACTGTAAAACATATTGCTATTAAATAATTTAGTTACGCCCACCAGTTTCTATGTAATAAATACGTGGCACTTCACCTCTTTAATTTGCTACCATTACTATTGCTAACATTAATATATTATCCACTAAGTTGCACTGAGTTACATCACACATTTGGGTTTTGCATTTTGCATTTCGCATTTCGCAATTTATAATTTATAATTAAATCCAGCGAGGAATACGTTGTCAAGCATGATAAATTGGTGCATGGCAATGTACTAAACATCTCTCTCTTCTTGCTCAGATATAATAAAATAACTTTTTATGCTATGTTTTCTATTATAAGATATAGCAGTGGGTATCCCAACTTTTTCTACCATTTAATGTTGTTGTATTTTATTCCCAATAGAGTTCATTCAGGTCACCAGGAAGTCAGAATAACAAATATGATTTTGTGAAAAATAGCAATACTCGAAAATTAAAGAAAACTATTCACTCTAAATAATGTCTTTCTCTGAAGTAGACAGAGGAGCGTGAAATATATGGGAGGTCGATGATTTTGAAGAAGTTTGAAGAGTAAAAGAAACGTACCTAAATCTATGGTGTGAGTAAATATGGGTCGCGTGGCAACTATATCACAACGGAAACCATACAAAATCTTAGATTGAGACGATAATTTATTTTTTTGATTTCTGCAAGCTTGCTTATNAATAATATTAAATTTAGCTTTTTTTTTATAGTTTATACGTTACAAGCACCTTATTCAAAGCTTAAATCACCAAAATTATTATTGCGTACGTCTTCCTAATAAAAAATATATTTAAAAATTTATATAATTAATAAAATAGCAAAATTTTTCTAAAATTAAAAAAAAAAAAAAAATGATTATTAGAGATGCTTGAAATCAACGTTTTTTATTTAATTTTGTGCTTTTGTTTGCTGCTGTACTTTCGAAGCCGGCTAAAAAATATATTTTTGCAATTAAACAAATTAATAATTATATTAATTAATTTTTAAAAAATATTTACGATATAATACAAAAATAATATAAGCTAATTAATTCGAATTAAATTAAAGTGCCTAAGTAGCATAAATTAATACTTGCAAAAGCTTAATTTGCATTTAATTTAATAAAATAATTAAAAGCACAAAAAAACAAATTAATAAAAAAAAATAATCTTTAAGCTAAAAAAATAAAAAAATAAAAAATGCTTATTTATAAAATATTTTCGAAATATATCATTAAAAAAAAAAAAAAGCTTTTATAATAAACTATATATTTTTTTNCANTTNTNNAATNTATTTTTCGNAANATAATATTTTNAATTAATAATGCAATTNTTAAAAAANNTAAAATAANTANNNNTATAAATTATAAATATTTTNAANTTAATTATTATATTATAAAGCTTNNTAAAANTATTGCGAAATNAAAAATTATATAAAACNAAATTATATATAATNNTTCGAATTTTTTTAAATANAAATTAAAATTTATATTATTTAAATTATTANATTATAAAAAAANNAATATAAAAAAAAAATATAATTTTTTTAAAAAATTTTTTNNANAAAAAAAAAAATTTNAAAAAAGNAAAAATNAAAAATATTTATTTANTTTAAAATATTTATNNNTANATNNAATTTTTNTAATTAGCNNNAANNATAATTTNTTANAAAAAAAAAAGNNATTAAAATANNTACNAAAAAAATTANNAAAGCNAA
>NCSK02000020.1:0-205782 GCA_002276475.2 Chlorociboria aeruginascens | reverse complement strand
GGCGTGGGGGTATATTTAAGGGGCCTATGTACGCAGCGCTCTCGCCGGTCGATTTTCTGGTATTTGTCACAATGCTTTATGTGGAAATTAGTGTTATCGATGTGCCTCTGGACAATCCTGCATTATTTTACGTGGCAGTGAAGTATTGTCTAAATAAAATATAAATACAATTTTCGTAAATTTGAAAGCAATATAGGCTTTTATTATCAAATGCCTTCTCGCTGTCAAGATTTCTCTCATCATCAACAATAATCTTTTCGTTGGAATTCTAAAGTAATAAAACCAATTATTATATGCTTCTCAGAAACCATCTCTACATAGCTTTTTGAGGTCAAGTCAAGATGAGAAGTTTATTTGTAACACTAATCAGAAAGGAAGAAGCGGGAACAAGCATTTGGAATGGTTAGTGGACATGAATTGCTATTTTTATCTCCAGGAAACTGATTTTATGATCTGAAACAAGGGTGAATTATCAATCATGTCCTGGGAGAGAAGAGAGAGTATATAAAATATGTTCTTCTGCAGCCAGCTCTAAGAAGTATGCGCAGACTTATAAACAGCACTGCAAAGAATATCCAATAGAGGCTGAATTATTCCAATAGCCTTAGGACATCTCCGAGGCTCAGATGATGTTGTAGTCATAAGGAAGTTCTCCTGCCAGACCCATTTCACTGCCAATTAAATCTCTGTTGCTATACTGAAGCTTTCTTTTTTGAAATTATCTTCAATTATTAGCGCCATGTCGATGATTACAAAATTTTATTGCTACTAAATTAGTATAATACAAGAACATATCTACAGTCAAGGATTTTTTAGAGCTTGAACTATGCCAAAATTAGTTTATATTAGCAGGCAAACACAAATTGGTCCAAGAAAGGATGTCGAATAAGGAGGTGTAATAAATACAGATCTTCTACTCATAAGCTAATTGCATAGATAAATAAATCGAGATTAGAGAGTGAAAATTATTATATAAAACCCACTACTTTTCAGGGTTTCCAGCAGTTTTTGAAGAGTTTGCTGTCAGATCCATTTCTATTGTGGTATAAATGTTCGCCGTCAATTTTAACTGTTACCTTTTTTTGAGAGCTCTACGGTTGAAGTCTTGACCTAATTCTACCTTTACTTCTCACTGAAAAATTTATGTACAAGAACTCAAAATATCTATTGGATCAACATCTCGCTTAACATGTAGCAACAAGGTACAAAACTTTGATGTGATTTTATACCTACTAAGTCTCTTGTTGGCAGAACTAGGCAAAGAATTTTTTTAATTTACGTGAATATTAAGTCAAGCGTTCGATGGAAGTGAATACAAACCCATATTTGTAACTATAAAACAAATCTTTAAAGCAGAGCTGAGTCTGTTCTCTGAGGCCCACAGATAAATCCCAAAAGCCTATGGATAGAGAGAAAGTTTTGAATTAGGAATTTACTGCCAAACCAAAGCCTCCTAGTCTTTTTTTTTTTCCTTCGAAAATTGGTGTCTAGAGAAGGTAGACAGGCAAACAGTTCGATATCTGGACAAACTTGTTATTATAATTTTCGCTGTCAAACCAACAATTTCTTAAAAAGAAAGAAAATTAATCAAGTATTAGTTGTCTTTTCATTTCTTTATATCACTACAATTGTAAGCCATACTTCTTTTGTAGAATATTTGAATTATATGCGACAACCAAAAACATAATCTTCTCCCATGAAATTTTTCCTTTCCTTTCCTTTACCGCCTTTCGGCTTCCATCTTTAAATACTTGTGACGGCCAAAGGACTACGTGCTCACTTGATTACCCCTGCCCACTTAGTGGGAAATTCGGATACTCGCTTAATGGGGAAAGCTGAGGATATATTAGTTGCCTCTCCCACCCATCCTCTTCTTCTTTTCTTTCCCTTTCTCTTAGCTTTAGATTTCGCATTGAATAAATAGCGCAATAGCAGGATATTAATTCAATTTCCGAATAAGATCCCCCGTGTTTTAGACAACCCCTCACAATACTCGTCTTGAAGACCATATCATTAAGTAGTGAATCTATTTAACAATTGCTGAAGGCATATTATATATGAATAACCTGATTCATATTGGATAGCAAGTGATGGGAAGTCCTAGAACATAAAAGATAGATTCTTTTCTGTTCCTGAATTGTGATTAAACAACAACCTCCCTGCCCGTCTTTGCCAATTTCCAACGGCCAAACTAATTAAAAGAACCACTTTTGAAATTTTATTCCAATTATGTCCTGTATATAACTTAACATATAAATGTTCTCTTACCGCTCTCTCTCAAATCTGATGCCAAACTTGAATTTTAGTTTCGCTGGAATTCATAGGGTGTTGTATAGGTGCTGTAGTCAGTATTAAACTCTTTACTCTATAACTAGGAGGTAGTAGTGACACATATGGTGGTGAATTAAGAGCTGAAGCGTAGGATGAAGAGAGGTATTTAAAAGGCCATTGGCCTTGGTTTTCGAATTCTCTGTACAAGTTTAGTCCAGCTAGAAGGAAAAAAAAAAGGGTAGCCAAGATCTATATTAATCAGGTGTCATTGATTGCAGTATTGAAGATGCCAGAAAATTATTCATTGCTTGATTACTAAATAATAAATGCGGTAAATTTGTTTTCTTACTTTTACATTATAGTCAATATATATTTTGCCATCAATCTCAATCAACGGATAATTCTTCTTTAAATCCAGTTGACCATTTGACACCACTTTTTTTTTCTTCCTCTTCTCTAACCATACCACTTAAGCCAGACACTCTTGACACCCGAGGCCTCGTAACTATAGAGTGGAGAATAGTCCCTCGACGGCACGTAAATGCAGCTTACAACCCTACATATTTAAACAACCAGTTATAATAATGGTACGGAGCCTGTAAAGCCCATAAATGTTCCGTAGCCCAACTATTATGGGAACCTAGATATAACAGGATGTAAGGATCTTCTTAGGCGGAGCCGAAACTCGGCCGCATTTCGGATCCGCATACTGGCAAATGCTGTCACAGATTATAAGCTATATATATAGCTCTCAAACTTCCTGGATCAAATGAACCTTCTGTGATATCTACATCTCAATTGCTTTTCATAATAACTTTGACTCAAAAATCTTTACATTTCATCATGACTTCAGCTCCACCCAAAGTAGCCATCATTGGCGCCGGTCTCTCAGGACTTTCCTTAGCCCTGGCTCTCCACCAACAAAACATATCATGCACGGTCTACGAGAGCCGTCCCGCACCATTGAATATCGGAGGTGCCGTCATGCTCTCGCCAAACGCGCTGAAAGTTCTCGACGCCCTTGGTGTCTACGAACGAGTCCGAGGAAAAGGGTTCAATTTCGAGACACTGGAATATAAAGACGGATCCGGCAGACTTCTTGAAATCTATGAATTCGGGGGTGAAGAGAAATACGGTTATCCTGCTCTTCGCATATATCGACATGTTCTCATCGACGAACTTTTGGCCATCTTGAAAGAGAAAGATATACCTATTGTGTTCGGGATGAAATTCACAAAGGTGGTGTCGGAGTCTGATGAGAGCGTGCTGTGGGAATTTCAGGACGGATCTATTCAATCGGCAGATATTCTTGTGGGTGCAGATGGGATACATTCCACTGTGCGTCGTTACCTATATCCGGAATTGAGTCCAAAGTTCATAGGCATGGCGGGAATAACTGCAGCTGTTCCAACGGAACAATTGAAGATACCTCCTGGATATCACATTCCAGTCACTATCATGGTGCCCCAAGGAGCATTTGTTATTGCTCCACAACAAGCCGATGGATCGGAGGTGATAATCGGGAAGCAGAAGCGTATCACAGAGAATCACGACAAAGACGGATGGAATCACGTCTTAAGTGATAAAGAAGCGCTTGTTAAATTTCTCCAACAGGATGCTGAGCACTTCCCTGAAATCGTCCAGAACGCGGTTTCCGACATACCGCATGAAAAAATTAATGTCTGGCCGTTTTATGTCGTGCCCAAGCTTGAGAAATGGGCTTCGGAAAAGCGACGCGTTATTATTCTGGGTGATGGGGCACATGCTATACCACCGAGTGCCGGCCAGGGCATCAATCAGGCCTTCGAAGATGCCTACATCTTTGCTTTGCTGCTCGGCCAGGCGGACAAGGTGAAAATGCAGGATACGTTGAGTTTCTGGCAGGAATATCGACAAGCGAGGGTCGAGAAGGTGTTGAAGCTCAACGATCAGATTGACATAAGGCGAATGCCCAAAGAGGAACGGGATAAGCTGCCATCAGGGTCGATTCAAGAGTTTGAGTTGAGCTGGTTGTACAAACCTGATTTCAAGGAAGATGTGAGGCTCTGGGTCGCTACTAAGGGCGAGGCTTGAGAACCAAATTTATTCTTAGAGTTGAACCAGAAAATCTGATGTAGCGTCTCACGTCGGGAGAGGACTGCTTTAGAAAGTGCACGGATTTAACTGGGAAAAGTTTTGCTTATCATTTTGCCCTACAATGTGTCAATTTGAGGGGATAGATACTCAATTTCAGATCTTGCTCGAAATGTCTCTCATATACCTTGATTCAAGGTGAGAAACTGTTCTGGGACGAAAAATATAGTCAATGGCACTTTCAAAGTGTAATGTTATCATTAGTATTGGTTCCATAAGTCGCTATAGGTATTCTCAAGGCTGAAGTCTGCGAGAAAGCCGAAGTTTTCTCTGTCTATGTCAAGGTAAGGCCCCTAGAGGATATATTAGTATGATGTTTTCTTCCCATTAAATTTTACCTTACGTAAGGAAATCTTTAGAGAAAAGTAAAGAAATAAGAGTACTCACGAGATCATTGTAAGTTTGTGATAGATCTCCAGGCATTATATTCCAGTCTATCGATGCATTGCTAATCTCTAGTGAAAGCTGAGTATTTGGGGAAGATGGCCGCTGTATGTTCTAAAGAAATTAGTGGACATGGACTCCGAGACAGACTAGGAATCAACCTTTGCGTTTCTTTCCTCTCCAGTGAATGGGCCCTCCTGCCCAGTGGCTCTTCGACATGCCATGAGCACATTATAAGAACCTTCCTTCATCATTTCATTACTATTCTGCTTCATAAATTGTGACTTCAATAGTTGAGAAATAATTGAAAGTCTATGGATGTCTTTGATGTCGCATCCGTTCCTCGAGATTCTTCGCATCAGGTTAGCTGTTGTGTCATCAATTGCAAGCAGAAGGCTGGCTTTCGTCCAGGACACAAGGCCTCGTGTCTGTAGATGAAGACAGACGTCCAAAGCCGCCTGCATGATGTCACTTTTGCACAAGATGTGAAATAAGTCCCAGTATCTCCCAAGTTTGCCTTTGTCTGGTTCAAGGATCTCCGGATCAAATAACTTTTGATAGGATAGTATAGATAATGAGGATTGTAGACCAGGTGTTATTGCTTCAAGTGTTAAAGGGGTTGATGACCGATACAAAAATGACATAACTCTTCGTATCAAAACGTTAAGCAAGACTATGCCAAATCTTTGTTCAAAATCTACATTCCTACCACCATCAAGATGAAGATTTGATGGGAGACCCAGGATATATGCCTCAAGAGCATTAATGCGGGCTTGCAAATTTTCAATTCGAGTTATAGGTTCACCTAATGCCTGGAGCCGCAAGGTGACTGACCCGACCAACGCGATTTGGAAGGTAGAATTGGTTGATTCCGCAAGGGGCTTAGATAGAGGCAGCTCGGTCATGCTCTCAAAAAGTTCAAGGTCGTCCACGTTGGATGGGGTATTGCAGGTGAAGTCATAATCGCGGATCATAATAGGCATACCATAAATCAGCGATGCTTCTAGATCCATCTCTACAATAGTCATCCAAAGTCTTCGTCTGAGTTCCCCTTCAAAGATACTGATTTCTGAAAATTCCGATGGATCCCGATGTAAGCCTGCTGTCATGGCGGATCTTAAAAGTTTTCCTGTCGCTTTCCAAATCTCATCTGCCTGTATGGCTCTCACCTGTTGAGCAAGAATAAGTAGGGCTCGTGTACGCAAAGTTGCCATTGTGAGTTGTCTCCGACCCGCTAAGTTGTCCAGCCATGCTTCTACCGAGTCGCAAAGGACATCTGGCTTTATGGCCTTCTCGTCTCTTGAAGCGGATCCATCCTCCCAAGCATGTATAGTTGCCACAATGACAGCCAACTGAGGGGCAAGAGAATTGAACCTTTGGCGCAAAGATTCTTCGGACGCCCAGAAGCGCTGACATTCATCCATGAAGGATGGAAAATGTAGTATCCTCATGCATTTCTCAAAACTCTTAAAGTATGTACTAACATACTCGTCACAAACAACTCGAGATGGTAGCAATTCTAATATTGAGGGCAATGAGCTACGGGTCGGTTTTTCGCAGTTCCGTTTTTTACGTGCCTTGGTAAACTTATCATGATACATTCGCAACTCATTCATCACTGGAGCTCTTTCGGGGTCATCAAACCCGCTATGAGCAAAACGATTGGCGACGCCAAACTGAAAAAAATTAGAGATAAAAATCAAGGTGATGGAAGTAAAGCTCACGTGATGGTGAACCAATTTCTTATAGCTTTGACTATGGTATCGCGGCCCTGATGCCTTAATACTTAATGGTGCATCTGCCTTAGGTGTATTATCGCCCCTTTTCTCGCCATCCTTCTGATCTGAAGTTGTCACTGGAGCGGAAGAATGGGTTTCACAAAGCCGCTCTAACTTTTGCAGTCGTTCTTGTAGAGAGGCCAGAGTTTCACCCTTAAGAGTAACCTCGGATTTGTTGTGAACTGGAATAGATGGATGTTGTCTTGATTCTTCTAAGTGTATGGGAGAAGCATTTGTGGAAGGTCGCCCTACGTTGTTACTTTGGAGGGTTTGAGGACTACGAGTATCCACCTCGCCTGAGTTTGACAGAGCGCTATAAGAACATTGTCTATCATGCCCAGTTGACGTGCACTGCCTACATGGGAGAGCTCTGTCACATTTGATCTTTCGACGGCGGCACCGCAGGCAAGACAGTACAGGGCGAGGGCGAGGGCGAGGTCGACGGAAATGGGAAGTGCCAGTATCATCGTCGGAGATTACTGACTGAATAGCCTGGCCAATTGAGGACATTATATAATGCCTATTTATGGATCATTTGTGACGATGCTTGATCTGCGAAATGATTTTGTGTGTGGTAGAGACTAGGAGGTAGAAGATGAGATGTATTTAGCGTCAATGAGCGGTGCTGATCCATGGTGTGGTAAGTAAGCACTTTTTATAACCATCAGGGGTTGACAGAATTCGTGACGGATTACCAAATCAAGCGAGATACCAAAGTTTTTTCCTAAAAAAAAAAAAAAANAAGCAAAAAAAATAAAAGAAAATATAATTTAATTATTTGCGCGTACCTTTAATGCTATAAGGCCGTATTAATAAAAAAAAATAAAAAAAAATAAAAAACGCAATTTTGGCATTTTCCCTTAATTTAATAATCCGTCACGAATTCTGTCAACCCCCTGGTGAACCTCATTCGTCGATTCTCATTAGGAGGGGTTATTGGAGGTCAAAGTCCGCGATATGTTCACATATTTGTTCCAAAGTTTTCGTTGAAGTTCCATATAGAATTCGGAGTGATAAAGTGGCAACCAGGGAATTAAAATCATATTTACCGTTCAAGCCACTCTTAAAAAAAGGCTAATAACATTCTTGATCATTAAAGCATCAGCTGCCGAGTAGCCAATCTATCAGTATCCTATATGCGGGCATGAATGCCTCGGCCCCGCATCTGGAGGTCTTATTGGTTCCAAGTCATGCACCGTTAAACATCTTCCATTTCTGTGGCTCCGGCATTGCTATTTAAAGTTATCACATACGGATCCCCTTCTCCTCGCTAGCTTATCAGCAATTCGTTACTAATATAGGCTTCATTTACTTTGTTATCGTTCTGAAGATTCCTATCTTCTATAATTATATTATTCGGCCTCTACAATTGTGAGTTATCTTACCGAAAATTAAGTCACATGCTAACTTATCAACGAGGTATTCTTCGCAGTTGGGCACCATGGAGAAAGTCAATGATCCCGAAGAAATAGTCCATTCATCCAATATCTCCCCCAAGACTCCTGATTCTAGCGGCCTTATAAATGCTTCCGGACATCACCAGGAGCTCGACCGAAATTTCGCTCTGATCAATATCTGCGGGCTGGGTATAACTTCTGGCAACACTTGGCTAGCGCTTGGTGGTAGCATTGTATGTTTGAACGCTGGTTCTCGGTGCTTTAAAGATTTCATTCACATATATATATATAGACTGTTGCGATCTATAATGGCGGGCCTCCGGGAGTCATTTACGAACTGTATGATTGCAAAGCCTTTCTCAGTTTTCTCTTCTTATAATATCCAGGATCGCCGCGTCTGTGTTTTACTGGCTCATTGCCGCCTCGATTGCGGAACTTGCTTCAGCAATGCCTTCATCTGGCGGAGGTTCGTCCAATCGCAGAACTTTCGTTCAGTTCTAGCAACTAACACAAATAGTCTATCACTGGGCATCCGTGACAGCAGGACCTTACGGACGAGTTTGTGGGTGGTTTGCAGGGTGGTGGAACTTCTTTGCCTGGATTCTGGGTCTTACGGGCACCGCTCAAATTCTGGCTTCAGAAGCGGTTTCCATGTACGCTTTATTTCATCCAGGATTCGAAATTCAGAGATGGCAAGTTTTTGTGGCGTATCTAATCGTGGTATGGGCCTCTTGTGGTATTGTATTATATGCTAATCGAGCACTTCCTACCGTTGAATTAATAGGAGGGGCTCTGACTGTTGCTGGATTCTTCATCACCATTCTCGTCTGTGCTATTATGCCACATGCGAAAGGCTCTGGCAACGCTTCCTCTGCTTTTGTCTGGCGTGAGTGGCAAAATGAAACAGGATATTCAAGTAATGGATTTGTGTTCTGTTTGGGGATGTTGAATGGTGCCTTCGCCGTTGGCACCCCAGATATTATTACTCATCTTGCAGAAGAGATTCCAAGGTGTGCACGAAGTCTTCTCTGAGAAGTAGCTATCCCTAACTCTCCAAGACCTAGCAAAAACATACCAAAGGCCATTTTAGCACAATATGTTGTAGGATTTCTCACTGCTTTCTTCTACCTCATTGCCATTTTCTACAGTGTTACGGATCTAGACGCCATCTTAGGCAGCAGCTACCTTTTCCCGCTCACTGAGATCTATCATCAATCGACTAGCTCCGCAGGTGGTTCTCTCGGTCTCCTTATTGTGGCATTTATACCTACGATTCCTGCAGCTGTCGGTTGCTACCTGACCGCAAGCCGAGTATTCTGGACTCTAGCACGCGACAATGCCACCCCATTCAGTAGATTCTTCAGCCATATTCACAGAAAGCAGCGGAATCCATTCAACTCAATTGCCTTGTGCGGAGTTGTATGCACTCTCCTCGGTTGTATCTATGTGGGGAGCCAAACAGCCTTCAACGCCTTTATCGGTTCTTTCGTAGTACTTTCTAGTCTCTCCTATCTTACTGCAATATTGCCTCACTTCCTCAGTAAGCGAGCTAATATCGCACCAGGATGGTTTTGGATGAATGGTATGACAGGATTCATTGTCAATGGAATTGCATGCCTTTATATCGTGGTCTTTGTGGTCATCTTCTGCTTCCCCTTCGCCTTACCGTTTGATGCGAAGTCAATGAATTATACATGTTTAATTACAGGGGGCTTGTCGGTATTTATAGGAGCTTTCTGGTTATGGAGGAAGAGTGATTATGTAGGACCGCACTTTGTGCCGTTGGAGAGCGCTATTTTAGCTGAAGATGCGATATGATTTCGACTGCCAAGGGAGTTGGGCGTTGTATAACTCTTAAAGTAGTAAGGTATGCGATCAGTAGTGCCTTTGAATGGGGCCTAATTGAGAGGAAGCAACGAAATAACAAGATGTCGTGGACCGTGGTTGATTAGATATTTTAACTCTCACTCAAGGTTGTGTATAGGTCAGAGGCATATAGCGATGTCTTAGTTAGCACAATACTTAGCAATTCATAACTCATTCGCTATATTAGCAGACAAAGTATTATAAACTAGAGTGTTTTCGATTTACTCCTTCCTCGGAAACCGAAAAGATATAAATTCTTACCCATATCATCCAAACACATCATTCCAAGGCAGACTTACTGTTTCAGTCTTATCATATTAAACTAAATACCAAGACATATAAAAGACCCAACTTGAATGCAAAAAAGTCCAAGGTCAGCACAGCCGTCTACCAACCACGATGGCCTTGACGGGCTCTCCGGAACTGAGGGTCTAGAACTGGATCTTGCGTAGGACTTAAAATTTGGCCCTGGGAAAGACGCTGTATGTGACCCTGCGTTTCACCACCCGGCAACGTCTGAGATTTAGATCTGCGATTGGCTAGCTATCTCTCTCTATTCCTTTCGCCAAACTATCTATACTCTTTATAAGCAAAAAATTTTCCAATCTAATAGTATCCTGTATTAAATAATATTATATATGAGCATAGTGTATTCTAAACCGCAGTGACTACACAGAAAACCGGCATAATTTTTAAAACTAATATTTAATATTGCATTTCTAATAAAGAAATAGCCTAGAACAACCACCATAATTATTTCTTTATTAATTATAAACTAATAAATATTTTAAGCTGAAAACAGACATGTATTATCAAATATTAATTATAAGCTAATAAGAATATCAGAATAATTGGAAAACCAACAACAAATATGACAGGATTTCTTAGGCGCACAATAACAAGCATATGAGGAATGAAATTCATCAATCCCAGCAGGTCTAAACTGCCTAATACTGTCGAAAAGGGCAAAAATATGCTAATAATAAAACAAATTTGGTATAAAAGAGATAGAAGGTCCTCTTATAAGTTGTTCCAATGTAAGGAACGTGATAATAGAAAAATGAAGCCACGACACATTTATTCCTAAAACAAAACTAAGAGCTAAAAATCTCCCTTCGGGCCCTGCACGATCCTACAAGTCCTCAACAGAACATACCCGTGCGGCCTAACATCCAATTATTTAATACTTGCTCAAGCTGTAACATCGTTATTCTGATCTATACTGATTAATGACGAAGGTTTCAAGTATGAGACCTCTCCTTCTTATATTTTATCTCTCTACTAAGAAATGGATATTTACGAAATTCCTGAAATATTGAGGTTCCACTTGCAGAGAAAAATTTTGTAGCTCCTTTGTGCTACCTCCTCTTGTGATTAATTTACAGACCTTTAGGTATCAGGATTTATAAGACTCTGTAGAGCATGGTGAGATCAACCAGTCAGCTATTGAACATTGAAATGCTTCGACAACTCGATTAATAAAATGAACTATCTGCACCATTTGTTAAAGATTGGGCTGTTGCTAGTCTAAGTTCACCAAGATGATGCTGCTTCTCAACTTTTGCTCTGTTGAGTAAAACCAAGATCAAACTTTTCACGTAAATCTCAACATTTAGCGAATCTCTTTTAGACAATCTTTGAGTTTCAAATTTTGACGCCACCTCTATCTTTGACAGTCTTAATGTCATATAGATATGAAAACTGAAGAGCTCAAATCTCCAGAGCATAGATCATTTATTTAAGTTTAACTCTATATGTTAGTAATATATAAAAGTAAACATTCAGCGAACTAACTTTAGCAGCAACTCATATAATAATTTCAAATCAGAATCAATTAGCTAACTATGCCAGTGAATCATAAACAAATCATTCACAAATCCCTTCCTGACAGCCATCAGATCGCATTATTTATATAACCTAAACCTATTCGCAAATCATAATTAAAACAAAAGTATCTCAAACGGCACACAAAGAGCTATTTCAACTCGCTAGCTCAGTCTCCTTTGCTCTTTCTCTTTTACGCATTTTTAATCTGTAGCTTATCTTCTAAAGAATTGTTATGATTTTAAAATACCACACTGAGCCGATTTCCACGGTAGATCTATTTTTCACTGTCAATGTCATATCTGTTGTCGACTTCAAATCTGATTTCCAAGTCTAACTATTTGAAAGTGATTATATACATTTTATTGCTGATATTGGATTCCAATATTGAAGCCCTGAAGCCCCTGGAGCTAGCCCCTAAAGTGAGCCCCAAAGCCCTGGAGCGAACACCCGGAGTGCGCCCTTGGAGTGCACCTATAATTAAAATAAGCCCCCAGAGTGGGACTTAGGAATGGGCCTTAGAACTGTTGGCTTAGCAGGGAAGGTGTTCTGAAGGGCTCTATAAGAATAGGGTCTATCCCACTGAAATTTAGCTTTAGTAGTAATGTTGGAAACAGTCAACGGTTTGTTGAGTTACTATCAGAGCGGTATTAGACATTAGATTTTCGGTAAGGAAAGAAAAAAGGATTTGGTTTGGCTTTCCATAATCTAAGTCACTCATTATCTAAATAAGGGCATCGTCAAGATTAAGATTCGGATCTTAAAATTCGCAAGTTTCTCGAAACTATAATTATGTTAAGAAGTTAGGGCAGATTAGGTAATAAACAAATCAAGGATTTATTTATTGCATGCTGAAAGCTTGGATTTACTAAAAAAAAAATTTTTAAAATTTTTATTTTTCACGGACAAAGGTTCTGGAATTATAATTTAAAATAAAAATCTAGCTTATATAATAATATATAAAGTTTAATCTTTGTTAAGCTTTTTATATTTTTAATAAGTTATAAAATTCGATGCGTACTAAATATAATTCTTTTGCTAAAGCAAAATTAAATAAATAAATTAAATAAGCAATCGTACAAATCCAAAAATCTTTAAAAAAAACTTTTATAAACCGAACGAATCGAACGAATAAACCGAACGAATTAATCGAACGAAATTAAAATTTTTAAAAAAAGCTTTATATAAATTAAATAAATCGAACGAAATTAAAATTTTTAAAAAAAGCTTTATATAAATTAAAATTAAACAAAATCCAAAAAGAGCTATTTGTAAGCAATAAAATAAATATAATTTTTATATATATTAAATTATTAATAAATTAAAATATTACGTATTAATTTATATAAAATATAAAATAAAAAATAATAATAAATATTTGCTAACATTTACAAAAAATAATTATAAAAATTAATTTTGTTAAACAAAAATAATATTAAAAAGCGAGAAGCTCACGGGATCGTCACGGGGTTCGCACGAATATTTTTTNAACTAATATAGCTAATATAACAATATATAAATCTAAAAAAAAAAAAAAAATAAAATATATAAAATCGTAGGATCCCCGAAAGAATTTCTTAGCTTTTAATCTTGTTTTAGAAATATATTTATTATAGCTTCTTTACTCTGTTCTATCGATCCTCACACCCCCGCCGCTAAAAAGCTTTAGGAAGTACACTTGGCGCCTTTGTTCGAAGGTTAATACCAGGCACAAAGTGCGATGATAACGTACAAGCATTGAAGCAGCGCTCCTTCGAGATCCATTTTACTGTGGCACGCCACTTTAAGCTACGGTCTTAGGAGCCTCGGGAGGGGACATGTGTGTTTTGAGATGGGAGGATGGCATTCTAGGGGCGGAACATGAAAAAGGCATGTATATGCACAGGTAGGGTGTCACATATGGAGATACTGCTATAAGACGATAGAGAGTAGGTACCTTGCCAATGAGCCATCATCTCACCCGGCCTAATAGTAAACGCAACAGCAACCCACACTAGTGGACCTAGACTCCTTGCAACGCATTTATTGAGATCTCCGATGAAGTGGTGACCGCTTTTGGGGGGTCCAAATCACAGGTCCTTTTTGAGTTCTGACATAATTGCGGGTTTCGAGGAGTGAAGTCACGTGATGACCGCCCACTCCGCCACGATGGAGCTGCTGGAGAGCTGCGCGGCCTTTCGCACCCCGACGCTGATGTTGCTGGAGAATCCATTGTTCGATGACATGGCATCGATGCGATTGGGTGGCAAAGTGGTTTGCTTTGCGGAGTGAACCGGTCCCGACTGGGGACTCTGCTGGTGATGTATCGATATGTGGCTTGACTCTGGATGCGGGCGTTTGGGCATGGCCTGTTTGATGACGATGGACCGGTTGGGAGTGGTGAGGGATTTTGATGACGGGTGGTGGTATGGGTCCCTACCTATGAACACGGACGGGTATGGGATGATTGGATCATACAGTTATGATCTGGGGTATACGTCAGTGCTTTCGCCATAAGCTTCTCTTGCAACCATACAACACCGAAGTGCACCAGGGCCGGCATATAAGCCCAACGTCCAACAACCGGTCCTGCGTAGAGCGAGAGCAGAGGTGATCTTAGGTCTTAGGCTGTCTCCCTATCAGCCCTCACACCGACCCGGACACTTGACACGCTCGCCCTCAAAGCCGAGAAGCTCACCTGTTTCTTGCAAGCCATTCACCGCTAAGGGGAAGGGGGCTGAGCGTGTCTGCCAAGAGAGGCCAAGAGATCTCTGCGCTGTTGGTGGCCAGTTTATGAAATTATGAAATTGCCTTGAAACGGACAGACGCTCTTTATCCTTTCTCGGAGGACCAGCTACGTGAACCCCCCCGAGCCGGAACAAAACCAAACCTCTTGTTCTTTCGACAATTCATCGCCTGCCGATTATTGTCTCTCTACAACAACACAACACAACACAACAACCACAAAGACCACCACACCACCCCCCCACTCCACACACCAACACCCAAACTCATACACGCGCGGCTTGGAATAGTACAGCCCCCCCGGTAGGCCAACTGCACCCCAAGGCCACCTCCAAGGCTGTCATCCAACAGAACGCGAGAGTTCGTGGGTTGGATCGAGGTGAGCCCTCCGCCGTTGTTCTTCGCCAATTGATAAGACTCGGTCGGGTACCTAAATCCATCCTGGAGAAAGTCATCTCCCTTGCTCTGCCTCGCCCATATACTACTGTAACACCCCCAAACCAACACACAGCATACGACTTTTAACCCTGGAAACGCCACTCTCGTCCACCATGGGGAACACATTCAATATGCGTTAGTTACACACATAATAATTATCGTCCTTTCAATCAAATCACTTACCATTATGTTTCGAACAGACACAATAAAGCGCGCAGCGCGCAAGGAAGCCTGGTACGGCGATTCGTACAATCCCTTTCGGAAAACCATAAGATCGAGTACGTGGGCACAACCTGCGGTGCCGACCGGAGAGGGTAGAGATGTGGAGGCTGCGCGGGGAACAGACGATGATGGATCGCGACTTGCGACTGTGAACACGGAACCCATTCACGGGTCGAGTTTTATGGCGGGGGCAAAGGCGCAAGAGTCGAACACCATGCATCCCAACGGGACGACGCTCTCAAATACAACTCCAACCTTATCCACCCCGGTATTATCAAAACAAACTACCAAAGCACCCAGTGAGGAGGAGAAGGCTCGTCGTCGATTCGTCGGGAAGTTCTGGAAGAAGGATAAGGGTGAGGTCGTCGAAGGAGAAGAGAAACCAAAGAAGAAGTCGCGATTTGGTGGGAAGGATCTCAAGCACAAACCTTTCACCCTGAGGAATCAACTTGGTGCCACGATATTCAATTCGTGGATTAATCTACTGCTTGTGGCCGCGCCAGTGGGCATTGCGCTCAATTACACGGGAGTCGATGGCAGGGTTGTATTCGTTGTGAACTTCATTGCAATTATTCCTCTGGCAGGTATGCTTAGTTTTGCGACTGAGGAAATAGCCCTTCATTTGGGAGAAAGTCTGGGGGGTCTCTTGAATGCTTCTTTTGGGTAGGTTCTATCATTATGTTGGTAAACACATCTAACAAACTCTAGTAACGCCGTCGAATTGATAGTTGCTGTCATTGCCCTGGCCAAGGATGAAGTTGTCGTTGTTCAAACCTCCCTTATTGGCAGCATCCTCTCCAACCTGCTGCTCGTCATGGGCATGTGTTTCTTCTTCGGTGGTCTCAGACGAACGGAGCAGTTCTTCAACCAGACCGTTGCCCAAACAGCTGCAAGTTTACTGGCTTTGGCTGTTGGCAGCGTCATCATTCCAACCTGTTTCGACCAGTTCAGCGTCACGCCTGTATCTTCAGTTGCTGCTCTTTCACGTGGCACGGCCGTTATCCTCCTAGTCGTCTACGCCGGATACCTCTATTTCCAGCTACACACTCACGTTGACATGTTCAACGAGGAGAGCCAGAAAGTTCCCATGAGACCTCGCAAGCATGCTCTGCCACACGGTGCCATCTCCAAGGGAATTGCGAAAGCTGGAGGTATTGGAGCCGGAGCTGGTCGACCTCAGCTCTCAGACAGACCACCCAATGATGAGCTGATCAACGAGAATGCTTACGAAGATGCGGACGAGGAACCTGAAGAGCCTATGCTCCACATCGCTGTTGCCTGGGCTACCCTTGCTGGTGCTACGGCCATTATCGGAATTTGTGCTGAGTTCATGGTTACCGGTATCGGCTCTATTACTGCTAGCGGTGCTCTCTCCGTCGAGTTCGTAGGTTTGATTCTTCTGCCAATCGTAGGTAACGCAGCAGAGCATGCAACGGCAGTGACGGTGGCGTGCAAAGGTAAAATGGATCTCGCGCTCGGCGTCTGTCTGGGGTCGTCGTTACAGGTTTCGATGCTGCTTATCCCCGTGATGGTCGTGCTCGGCTGGATTTTAGGGAACGACTGCATGACCCTGAGCTTCGATAGCCTCCAAGTCGTGGTGATCTTCATCGCGGCGCTCTTAGTAACTTACATCATTGGAGATGGGCGAAGCAATTATCTCGAAGGAGCGCTGCTTCAATGCTTGTACGTTATTATCGCACTTTGTGCCTGGTATCAACCTTCGAACAAAGTCGCCAAGTGTACTTCCTAAAGCTTTTTAGCGGCGGGGAGAATGAAGAAGATGGAGGTGATCGTTGTGGGTTTTATTTAGTACAGGAGAAATTGAAGACTCACAGCCTTCTTGGTGTGAAGGCGTGGGCTCGCCGCTGACTAAGCCTATAAAAAATGAATTTTAGGGATTGGAGATTTAATGGCGATTTCAATGGTGACTTCAATGGTGATTTCAATGGCGACTTCAATGGCGATTTTATAGGTGATTCTAGTAGCAGCACAGTAACATATTATATTCCATACTATATGTAATGTTCTGCGAAATCTCTCTCTCCTAACAAGGACTTTATATCCTATACCACTACAGTGCTACTTCTTAGTAGAACGCTATACCTTTACCATCTCTTATTTGCATCATGATCCGCCTTTGCGTCCTAGCATTCCAATGCAGCATTCCTACAGCACACCTAAAATCATTTTCATCTCTTATTTCCAGAGACTTTTTCGGACCCTTTTCTATATCAGATAGATCATCCCAAAACAGCCTTCTTAGTCCATCTATATGATATGCTGGATCGCTTTCCAGCAACAACTGCTTGAACTTTTGCCAGCTAAGGTGATTGCAACGAATATTAATATGATGCTGCTCTTGTGCTCCGTCATCTATGATAGCTGAGATGCCTACAACAACATAACTACTAGCCCCGATTTCCGCTGCAATATCGGGATCGAGCTGAACAACAATATTCTGATTGCACAACAGTTGTGGTATTGACTTGTGTAAAAGAGGCGTTTTCTCATTGAAAGACTCGTTCTTAGTCGGATGCTGCTCAGTTTTTTGCCTTTTACTTGTATGCATATTTCCAACCGGTGACAGCCTACGCCTTCTGGTAGCAGTTGTAGTAATACTTTCTGATTTTGCTGACTTTGTTATCCCAGATACCGTCGTAGATGTTGTTGACTTTCCACCGAGACTAGAAGCCTTCTCTTTCTTTTCTCCAGGCTTCTTTTGATTGCTAGTCTTTTTCGCCAGTGAGTTTAGCCGCGGTGCCAGAGCTATGAATGCAAGTTTTCCCCATGCCAGACCCTCATCTCTCCACTGTAAGTCCGACTTTTCCAACACTTTTGTCGCAGTCTCGACCCCAATGGTTTTGTTATCGGCCAAGGTGTTGCGCTGCTGCTTTCCAACCTTGCTTTTTTCCTTCGCCCCCCACACGTCTTGACAGGCATTCTTGCTATACAGGGACCATTGCTTCGGCTCGATCTTTAATGCAGTTTTGATAACCAACTCGAGATCGAACCATTCCTTAGCGTTATCGACTTTGACGCTTGCCCATTTGCTGAAATTCCGACTGTTCTTATCCTTTAGCCATCTCTTACATTCAAATATCTCTTCATCTGTATACATGTGCTTTTCTGTATCTGTCTCTGTCACTTCCACCGGCCACGGCTTGAAGCAGGCAGGCCACTGAACATCGAAATCTATTATTAGATTAGTTATTTTATATATCAAGATAGGACACTTAAGTATATACTAATCGGTGGGCTCATCGTATTGGACTTGTTTCTCGGTTGTCAAGAATCTATAAACGGTTAGTTAAACTATAGTAATAATATAAATATAGGAAAACATAAAAAAAAGTAATAAAATACACAAAAAGAAAAGAAAAGCGAGTTGGAAAAGGGTCAAGACGATACATACTGTTTGGTGTAGACTGTGTTTATATAGTAGACAAACAAAGTAGATATAATCGTCTACATATATATCAGTCTCTGAGAATAGTATAATAACAGTAGTAAAGTAGAATTATGAATGTGAATGTGATTGTGGAGGCGATTCTGGGGGAGGGTTGTGAAGGCGGTTCTGAAGGCGACTCTGGGAGAGGGTTGTGAAAGTGGTTCTGAAGGCGACTCTGGTGGAGGGTTGTGAAGTGATAGTGAAGTGATCGTGAAGGCGGTTGTGAAGTGGTCGAGAAAAGGATCATGAATAGGATCGAGAAGACGATTAAGGAAATATTACATACTGTCTAATAGGAGCAGGAACAAGTATATGGAATAGTTTACAAGTACACTAGTTGTGAAGAAAGGTAGGTAATCGTAAAGGCGATTGTGAAGGCGATTGTGAAGGCGATCGTGAAGGCGATTGTGAAGGCGATCTTGGTCAGGTGATCAATATCAGATATTTTCGGATATGGCAATCGAGTAACACTTTATATAATCCGAAAATGATTCAATCGCATATAAGATATATATTAAAAAACTATTTATCCTAGAACTTCAGCTCTATTTATATAAAAGAAAGTATATTAAGCAAGTCAGCTCATATAACTGCATGCGTTACTGCCTTTTGTTCAAGATTGCTTGCGTAACAGCTTTTTGTTCAAGATTGCATGCGTAACAGCTTTTTATTGATTGCATATAACATCCAATAAAGGGCTTTGTTCGTAGATTTCTATAATATCTTTATATTATTTACACTTGACCCGATTTGCGACGTTTATATTATTGCAATCTTGTAGTCCTCCAATCTTATCGCTAAAATTGTTTGCTTTTGTTACCAACCCGTGCTTGACTCAACTCTTCCAATCGACTTGCAAGTAATCCTTTAGTTCTACACATATTCTCTGCCTTCTTCCTTGTGAGTTCCTAGAGATCTCATAATAATACTCTTAATCCTCGTCTTCGGTCGCCTTTCCAATCACATATAATCACCTTCACAATCGCCTCCTCGATCACTTTCACGATCATTGTAAATTCACAATCACCTTCACAATTGCCTCTACGATTGTCTTTACTATTACCTTTGCTATTATCTGTTCAGTTACAATCCATTACCTTCTCAATCCTTTTGTTACTTACGATTGCTTTATAATCGCCTTCATAATCCTATTCTAGATGGCATCACAATTGCCTTTACGATCCTATTCTCGATCGCCTCACTATCACATTCACATTCACTTTTCAATTATTTACTTTGTTATTCACCTTTACTTTCCATAATTTCTTTCTTACGAGTCTCTTACTCAGAAGCTATTATATCTATTCTAACCCTAAAATCCTTCTGCTGATAATATACCAAAGCAGTCTCCCAGCCTCGGCCGAACATTCTCTGATCGATCTGCTTGAACAACTTTCTCAAGTCTGAACTTGGTATGTTACAGAATCTTCTTTCTAATCGAGTTGGAGCTAACAAGTCACAAGATACATGCTTGATTTTCTTCGTTCTTTCGAAATTCATCGTGCTTGATTCTTCACCATCGATATCAGGATGACTATGACAGACCAACCTCTGTCTCCATCCTTTGAGGCTGGAACAGAAGATAAACCAGAGTCAGAATTGTCGATGTCAGCACAAAATACTATAAGATGTAAGTTATTTATTATTATTTTGTTTTTGTGTTGCTTGCTGCTCAGATCTAACATTTGGATAGCAATCGAGAAACCCAGCATATCCCCTGCCAGCCATATGCCAGTTTCTCCTTCGACTTTCGATACCTTTGCTATCAAGGTTGAAATTCGCACAGATCCCTCTCTTGGATTGACAGATAAGCCCTCTTATGCCTTTCAATTACCGGTCTCTCTGTTTCTTGCCGATGCTTATCGATATATTCCGTCAGAGAAAATCCGACCGAGTCATTTGTCATGGAATGAATTCTGCACAAGTGTTGCAAAAAGAAGTGGATTTCGGCTTAATTTCGACAAGTGCGAGCTTGGATATACAACAAAATCAGTTACAGAAGGTCTCGGAGACGAGTACTTCAAGATCAGCTCTGAACTTACTTTCCATAATGCATTGGCTGTATCATTCAATGGTTGGGAATGGGTGGATAAGCCAATGGCACTGCCTCTTTACCTCTGGAACCCGAAACCGACCGAGCCTGTTTTCCGTCGAAGTCCTCGCGCTCGCGATCCTACCGGTTCCGATATACAGAGACCGCCTCCTTGTAGTACACCGCAATCTCTTCTGGAGCCAGGAGGTGAGAAGCCACCAACCCCGAGTCCAGGAATGACGAAGCCACCAACTCCGACTCCAGGAAGGACGAAGCTACCAACTCCGACGATTATAGGAGACAGGGAGTCACTAGACCCGGCTTCGGAGTATGGTATGTTATCCTTCCCTAAACCACCAACCGATACATCAAAAGGGTTAGGGTATTCGCCGCCTCCTGTATCACCAAACCAGCATAAGCAAAAAGAAAGGTTTGATAATACCAATATTAGCAAGGACAATGACTTGATAGACCTCGAAGATGATGGTACTATTTTCGATCCACAGACATTGGTCAAGAGTACCCTGTTTGATAACAAGGAAATGCCACATCGTGAGGATTATGATAATCAGGATGACTACGAAGAGGGTATGGATGAATATATTCAATACTTGCATGACCTTGAGTTGGCTAGGTATATAAACCTTTTCATATTTTATATTTCTATTTACTAATTATATTAGATTGCAAGAAGGCTGTGATTCCGAGGCATGCATGCATTTCAACGATAAGATTTGGCAAAACGTTTGTCTCTTTGCTCGTCATAACCCTAAGCTTACTAAACCGACATATTGTGTCCAAGTTCATGGCGGTTTCGATCGATTGTTGTTGCCTGTGCAAATACATGGAGTTTGGCATGCACTTCGCGAAATCCATGGAGTCGCCGGGTCTGTCTTTCTCTGCCATATCATGGGCATTGGCAAGACTACAATGGCTTTGGCGATATATCATATCCAGCATACCTTCAATTTGATGTGGCATCATATTAACAAAGCCGAAAATGTCGATAAGCATTACTCGAAAGATTGCCCGAATTACCCATGCCTTAGCAATGACCACATGTTGGAAGAATATGGTTTCGACTGTCCTTGTCATCCCCGAAGTCCTGGTCACTGGCTGAAGGAAAGGTTGGGTGTTACTATTGCCGTTGTTCCGCTTGGACTTCTTAGTGTTTGGAAATATGAGCATCGTCAATGTTTTGGTGAGAGCTCGAAATATAAGTTTGTCAATGCACACAACAATGCCAAGGGCGACGAAAGGCTCAGCCCGGATATAAAAGACATGCTTACTGGGAATATTGTCCAAAATCAAGACAATGAGCCAGCTGTTTACAGAGGCCGTCTTCGAAACGGCGAGATTTTCGTCGTCACTACTCCTGATTCTTTGGACAAGCAATTTATTGAAAAGTTCAGTACGCAAAAGCGCTGGCAGTGGACCCCGGCACCTTTTGTTAATAAAAAAATCAATAATTGGGTTCATCCTCGCCCAAAACTCGCCCAAAGTTCAGTCTATTTTACGGCAGTTGTTGCGATTGTATTCCGAGATGAATTCCAGCTTCGGAAGTTACAGGCATCTACAGTTATCAACAAACTACAACAGATTCAGAACAAAGATCTTGCTGGGACGCCAAAGGACACATGGATAAACAAGGCCTATCATCCGATTTCGATTGTTGCTATGAGTGGCACTCCTCTTATGATGGGCCCCCTGGACATCGCTTCTTTTGTTGGGTTGATGAGCTGTCCCAGATGGGCGCAGGATAAGGTCTTGAAATTTTGGATGAAGACTGAATTGACTGAATTGGGCTCAATCTGGAATACTTGGATTGCAAAGAAGGTCCATGATCCGAATGATCAAACGCCGCACAATGTCACAACCCAGTTCCGTCCTCTGGTCGAAAGGCTTATGATTCGCTGGACTGCACAGAGCAAGCTTTGTGGTCAAAGCGTGGTCAAAGTGCCAAAGAACAAGTTCGAGGAATTCGAATGTGAGAACTCAAAGTATTGGAACGATCGGCTTGAGGCTCTTGGTAATGCTGAGAGGGCAGCATTAGAGTCTAGAGAACAGAAACGTAAGGCGAGATGGCTTCTACATCACGACAATCTTACCAACTATGTTGCTTTGGACAAAACGAATGTTAATGTCTATTATCGCTCTCGAGTTTGTGCTTCATTCCCAGCTCTAATGGACTTGAGAGACGATACAGGAAAGCCATTAAAACTTAGCGAGGGTGAATGGATTGAAAATACAAGACAAAACCAAAGGGATGATACTGCGGCTACTTGGGTACAAGAAACAGATTCCGACCCTTACTTCGTGAACATCCAAAACATTGCTGCTTCTTCTGCAAAGCTTCGGAAAATCAAGGAAAAGATCCAAGAGTTTACGATTATGAAAGATGGCGATGGCAAAATACCTCGCCATATATTCTTTTCTTACTTCTTTATTGGGGGCTATATTATGTATCTGGTAAGTTATATCAGCTTTATCTTATTATAAATATATTATACTAATATTAGCAATCCTAGTGGATGAGATATATACTTAAAGTTCCTAAACATAATATCATCTGGATTTACAAACCTCTTGGTCAGAAAGTGATCGATCAGCAATTGGCAAGATTTCATATCAATATCGATAGCAATAAGCCGCCTGAGGCGCAACATACCGCCAGATTCCTAATTGCAACAAGCTCTTCTTTTGCTGTAGGTCTAACGCTGTCTGAGGCGTTATCTGTTGGTGCTCTAGAGCCCGATTTTCATGCCGATACTATTGCTCAAGCATTTCATCGACATTGCCGGCAAGGCAACAAGAATTCAGTGGTATATTCTTGGACCTTCTTTGCCACAGGCAATAAGACAGAAGATAAAATCCGGGAAATATCCAAACTGCGCGGTTTGATCGAAAATGCTGCTTCTCGCAAAGTTGGCAAGGCCCGTAAAAAATCATCATTGATACCTGCAGATGCTAATATTATCGATCTTGATAATCCAGAATATGTAAATCCTACTTATCTAGGTAATATCAGAGAAGATGGCAGCACATCGCAAGCAAGTGAGTTTGCATATCATATTTTAGAAATAGCATATTCTAACAATCTATAATAGATCTACAGAGAGCTGAGGAGGAGGAGGAGGAGGAGGAGGAGGAGGAGGAGGAAGAAAAACGGAAGCATAGACATCAGCAAATTGTGGAATCCAATAGGAGGCAATCGATGGCCGAAATATACCCCCCTACACAACAACCCTATGTACCGGAATTGAAGCCTGCTGTTTACCAGCCGACGGGGATGCAGAAACCTTATTCAGCACCCCTTTCACCGCGATCGGTTGATTCTTATAATTCGATTCCATTGTTGGAGAGAGGCTCGATAGATGATGACAGAGACGGCAGGCAAACCAGAAACTGGTCAGATCTCTCTGTCCTTCGTGGACCAAGTAATGAGAGACACGATGAATCAATGAATTCCTCTCATCCAAATTCATTTGACTTCATCGACGAGACAGACAGTTTGAAGCATATCCCTATTGGCGATACCAAACCTCATCATGAGAGTGGCGATCAGTCGTTTCTTGATAGTGATACAGATGCTCGCAGTGATCTTTCTTCAGAATTATCACTAGAAGTCATCTCCAGAACTGAGTATACCGAACATGACTCGACCTCGACTCAGACTTTCCCCCCTATCCGACCCGGAACTGTGATGAAAGAAATGGCTCTCCCATCCCATCCTTTACGCCATCCCCCGTCGCCTCCTATGACTTTGGTCCAAGCGTTATCACTCGCGCCGAATTCGGCCATTGTTCCTCTGACTCTTGATGGACAGACGGAGAAAGGACATAAGATACTTCCCCTGACGCCTGAAACCTCTCCAATCGCAGCGGGTCATTGGAATGGATTTGAGGTAACTCGAGGTGCATCGCCGTCAATGGATCCACTAAGATCTCATTGCTTACCGGAAGCCTCCAGGAAGACTTCTGTTCATTTACCGTTCATCTTGGCCTTCGATTCTCAAATTCTAGCACAACAATTTACCCTTATTGAGAAAGATGCTCTGAATGAGATTGACTGGAAGGATCTGATTGAGATGCGTTGGAAGGATACTCCTACCGAGTCACGATCATGGGTCAACTTCCTCCGGAACTGTGAACCCCGAGGTGTCGAGGTTGTGATTGCGCGCTTCAATCTCATGGTAAAGTGGGCGGTATCCGAATGCGTCCTGACCGAAAACTTGGACGAGCGAGTTCGATGTATTATTAAGTATATCCATATCGCTGCACACTGTCGCAAGTACCGCAATTTCGCTACAATGACCCAGCTCACTGTGGCGCTTACAAGCAAGGACATCTCTCGCCTTACAAAAACCTGGGCCTATGTTCCCGCAGCCGATGTCAAAACCTTAAAGGAACTCGAGGCGCTGGTAACCCCTACTGGTAACTTCAACAACCTCAGAGCAGAGATGGAAGGCGCTGGTGCCGATCAAGGTTGCATTCCTTTTGTTGGAATCTACACGCATGATCTGCTAGTAAACCAGGAGCGGCCAAGCCAAATTGCCAGCACGCCAACAACAGAACCTCTAATCAACTTCGAGAGATGTCGGACTGATGCTACCATCGTCAAAAATCTTCTGAGGCTGTTGGAAGCAAGCCAGCTTTATCGTTTCCTACCAATTGAAGGAGTTACCGAGAGATGTCTCTGGATGGCTGCGCTGAGCGATGAAGAGATTACGAAATATGGGAAGATCATTCAAGACTGATTACCGAATCACTGAATATGCCAGCTATATGAAAATCTTCTCCGGATCAGTACTCACATCGCTACAACCTCGCTTGACGGTGCCAGATTTCAGTAACGCTCTTTCGAACCCACTTTGAACCGACGAAGACTTGTACAATTCCATTTTCGATTCCAACTTCTTTTGTTCGATATAACGTGTGTCTATTAGTGTCTTTAACCCAACTTTACGCCATAATCATCTTACCTTACGAGCCTCGAGCTTTACCAATATTATTTGCCAGCATAGCAACACATTCGCGTCTCTAACGGCCACCCAGTTCCTCTGTTATTACGAAACCTTATTTACGAATTTCATATCTTGTCCGAGTCAAGTGTTATCATGACTTTTGTTGTCTCTTTATCCCGAGCATTGTGGCCTGTGTTTCTATAGAAAGTGGTGGAGGTGTATGGAAAGAAGAAATAGTTGTTTTTGAGCTATCACTGGCTTATTAGTTTTGGTTTCCCTTATGATTATTGCATGGCGAGGAGCTGTGAACCTAGAAGTTTTTATTTTGATATTGAGGAGGAGAGTAATATTGCGGTATACCCTGTTTTTAGGTGCTAAAGATGACGGAAGAAGAGGGGAGAGGATGGTGCTGAGCTTACTGGCTTGAGGATGGGAATGAGGACGAGGATGAGGTAGATAGATGATATGGGAAGGGAGAGGTAGTAGTGAAATAAAATAAAAATAAGCTTTATGCTGAATTTGAGGAATTCTTCTGATCTTTTGATGATTGTGAGATGGGTGGATATAATAAAATGTGGTATAGCATAATGCCAGGAAAGGGGTTTCTCGCTTATGCTCGACCTTCAGCCCGCCCCAAAGTTTATGGCTAGTTAGTCATTTGGAATAGATCGACGTATACGTATTAAGATTCCACCTTCAAATTTCATAAGCTCCTTTAAGTAGCAATTGCTAATTTATTTCAATTCTAGATAAAAGAGCAAGGCGCGCACTCTGGCAGCTGTACAACAGCATTCTATAAGCCTCTATCTACTTTTCCCGCCATCCACATCCGCATCCTCCCTTGAACCACACAGCATCTAATAACTTAATCCTTCATCTCTGCCCAAGGCAATCTGCTGGCTAATGACCTCGGCAAACCTAGTCGCCACATTCCCGACCTCTTGCTTGGCCTCCCCGATACCAAGCAGCACCTTCTTGATGCCGACGCCTACTTGGTCCGTGCCCGTAATCTCTTGAAGCTGAGTGAGGCTCTGTCTCAGCTCGTCTTCGCTGTCGAAGGCTTGGACTTCGCGGAGGATGGAGGCTAGTTCTGTGTGGGTGCTTACGTTGGGCACGGCGAGTTCGCGGTTGAAGATGGGTTGGAGGTCGAGTTGTTTGAGCACGCTGCGTTGGGATGTCGTGCCGAGGATGAGGAGCCGGCGGGGCTAGAGACGGTATTAGGGGATGATGGGATGGGGAGGAGGAGGGGAAGGAAGGGCAGGGGACTTACAGCGGGTGGCGGTTTTGTTAAAAGCACCATGAGGGCTTGAAGGACTGGATTTGCGAATCGCGGTCCGATGGGGACCCATTCAATGATTCGTTCAATGTTATCCAGAACCACGATATTCTGAGGTGATTTATAAGCATCTGTGAATACTTTATTGAGATATTGAACTTTAGCCATTTCACTGAATCCGACCATGTTCTCGGCGGATACGAGTTTGATGAATGGGTATCCGGAATCCTTGGCGATTTTAGCGGCGAGTGCAGATTTTCCTGAACCCTGAGGACCATACAGAAGAACGGATAGGAGAGAGGTTGTTGCGGATTCCCTGACGAGATCGACAAAGAGCCGGCCGTCTTTCAAGATGTTTTCTATGTATGGACTGAAATGTAAGATGCCGGCTGCCATGGCCGTTTCAAGTTCTTCTTCCGAGACACCGAATGCGGGTTTGACTTCTTCTAACGCGTTCATGAAATCGTCGCGGTTGACTTTCATATTTTCTATGTCGTCACTGACACCGGCGACGGTGCCGACTTTGACATGCCGGTTGAAGGCAAAGGAAGACGCGGATTTGACCAAGCCTCCGATTTCAGCTCCTGAGAAATTCTTGGTGAGATGAGCGAGTTCAAGAGTATTGACGTCAGTATCCATCACATTGTTCTCTCGCATCTTTGAGGTATGGATCTTGAGAATTTGAGCTCTGCCTGCTTCGTCCGGGAGGGAGATTTCCATATGAACTTCCAACCGTCCAGGACGGAGTAAAGCGTCATCGATCATATCCATTCGATTTGTCATTCCAATCAGGAGAATATTATTAAGCTGGTCAACACCATCAAGTTTTGACAGCAATTGATTGACCACACTGTCGCCAACACCGGTACCACCACCAGCTCCACTGCCTCTTTGCTTACACACAGCATCCAATTCATCGAAAATGATGATGTGAAGACCACTCTCATCTCCTTTCTCTTTGTATTCTTTCTCAGCATCAGCGAACAACTTTCGGATGTTTTCTTCAGATTGTCCAACATATTTATTTAACACTTCAGGACCATTGATAACCTTTGGCTCTCTCGAATTCAACATCTTTCCAATTTGGCGAGCAATAAGTGTCTTTCCGGTACCTGGTGGGCCATACAAGAGTATACCTTTGACGTGCTGAATGCCTAGTTTTTCAATAAGGCCAGGGGGGAAAATTCGAGAAGCAAAAGCTCTTCGGAAAATGGAACTAAACTCAGTATCCAAACCACCAATCCCCATGTCTTCGAATTTGAAATCCGGTGCAATGATTGAATTGGCTGCTGGCCGTTTTGAAGATCCCTTGAGTTTGATGGGTGATTGAGCATCTTTGTAAAACGTGATAGGGGTATGTCGTGTCAAGATACCCCTTGAAAGAGGGCTTGTAACAGTTGGAGCGGCCGAAGACTTCTTCTCCATCGACAAGTCAACTAGTTGAATCGTCTTTACTGTAAACGCTAATGGAATATTCTTATAATCCATGATGATTCTTTGCTGAGGTGCAAAGACCTGGTTTTCGAAGTTCTTTATGAAAGCGTCGGCTAGAACATCTTGGTCGTAAGGGTGTTCTGTGATTTTCCTCGCAGATGCAAATCCAACATCTATATCCATAGCTCCTAGATAACTGTGCCCACCTTGAGAGAAAGGGTCATATAATTCGGCTGTAACGGGTTCCATCATCCCAACTCCACACCATGTTCTTTGTGGGTCGGACAAACTTATACAACCTGGGGGAAACCTATCAGTAGGCCTTGCTGTCACGACGAATCGGCCATTGAGGAGTAAATAGATGTCGCCATCTCGAGATGGGGGGAAGTCTTGAGATGAGACCGCAGACCTAGCTTTATATTAGACACAAGCTGTATTCCAAACAATTGCCAGTACTCACATATTTCCAAATATATATTGATTAGCTAGGGTTTTATCCTCAACCTTAGCAATCCTTAATTGTATCTTTTTCGCTGATGGTGGCGGCGGCATGGATCTTCCAACAGCCGGCCTCGAAGGCATGGGAGGTCCATAGTTTGCTCTTGGATCTTGCGCTCTCGGATCTTGATATCTGCCTTGAGGTTCATCATATCCTCCCATCGAAGTATCATCTCGAGGAGGTGGTGCTGGTGGTCGACCATAACCAGCTTGTTCTCGACCAGCTTTGGGGCCCGCCCCGAAGAGATTCTGCCGGATATTCATGTTACGGAGGGATGATTTCGAGAAATGATGGATTCCGGTGGCAGATCTTGCTGGATAAGTGGTTGTAGCAGAGTTTTGCAAGCTGTTCTCTTGTGTCGGTAGCCTTATTCGGGAGGCTATTAAATGTGTCCTTTGAGAACAATGACTCAATAGCAACAGAACAGATATGCTTCCAATTTGTATAACTGGAGGTGGTTGGCCTTGGGAAAGGAGTTAATCACCAGGCATTCATCAACATGAAGGTCCCTCAGTGGTTTGTTCCTATTGTGTTGCATATGCTGTCTCTTACTCGTTTGACATCTGCGGGCGGCGATGCGGCCCATGCTTCGGTTGGTTTCGTCTTGTCCCTATCGCCTTCCCCAGACACCCAGTCGAGCCAGCCTCGTCTTGATTTGGATTTCTTCGTCCAGTGCGCAAATCACCAGCTCACGGTCCCAATTATGCCCCTGTAAGTCCTCACGCGTCTCTCGCGAATGCAATGTACTGACATTCTAAAGTCATCTATTAGGAAAGAAATCGTGGAATGTTTACAATCAGGATAATATCGCCAAAGTAAAGCGCGATGAAGCAGTTGCGAGAGCCAAAGAAGAGGCTGAGGAGCAACGCATGCAAGAAATAGATGCGGAGAGACGATTACAGATACTTCGAGGGGAGACACCGACGCCTTTACCCGAAACCGAGAATAAAGATGAGGGTGCTCGAGAGAGTCGTTCCTATGGTGGAGGCAGGGAGCGCAAGAGGAGAAAGAAGGCTGGTGAAAATGATACTGATTTCGAGATGCGATTAGCTCACGAGCAAACTGAATCCTCGAATGCGGATAAGCAGATTGTGTTGCGGAAATCTATTGATGCGCCGTTAGTAGATCGCTCTGGTCACATCGATCTATTCCCCCAAGAGCACAAGAGGAAACCCGAGAAGAATGCGGAGGCCGAGAAGGAGGCCGCCAAGAAAAAGAAAGAATATGAAGATCAATATACTATGCGGTTCTCGAATGCAGCTGGGTTTAAACAGGGGTTAGAAAGTCCGTGGTATTCAAAACCTACTACTAAGAGAGAAGTCGAGGAAGAGGTCCCAAATAAAGATGTTTGGGGCAATGAAGATCCTAGGAGAAAAGAGAGGCAGGCGGCGAGACTGGTATCGAGTGATCCACTGGCTATTATGCGTCAAGGAGCTGCCAAAGTAAGACAGGTGGAGAAGGAGAGGAAACGATGGCGTGATGAAAAGGAGAAAGAGATGCGTGACCTTATTGAGTCTGAAGAGAACAGGAAGAAGCATAAAAGGAAATATGATGATGAAGATGATCTGCAGGATTTTAAGTTAGATGGATCTGAGAAAGTCTCTTCTCGAAGGAGAGATGAGGACCATTCTAGTGGACAGAGGCATCGGCATAAAGAGTCTCGACGAAGGCATCATGATGAAGAGAGTAGGCGTCGCCACAAGCATAGACATAGTCATGGAGATTAGATATTAGTTTTGGAGTAATACAGTATCTACAGTATCCCCTTATTACACCTTGCCGTCACTTCTAATACTGAATCTTCACCTCTCTCATTTCCTTCTTCGCCAATTCAGCCATCTCTTTCGCCTCTAATTCCTCCAATGCATTCATAACCTCTTGAAACGTCCCATCACTCAACCCCTCCTTCCTACTACTATAGATATCCATTCCCGCTGGTGTAAACAAACTCGGCGCAAACCAAGTAACAACCCACTTCTCACCTCCCTTCACCCCCTCGAACTCCCTCTCCCCCCATCCCAAAACTTCCCAATGACTAGTAGCAATTTTCAACAACCCCTTACCCCTCCAATCCCACGCTCCTTCTCCAGCAGGCGTATCAATTCCCTTGATGCTTTTCGGTTGCGGCATCAGTGTTCGCTGGGTGGGCTCGGATGTTACTTCATCGTCGAGGAGTATGGGTCTCCCAGCGGATGAGGGGATGATGGTATATGTTATTTGTACATTTTTGGCTTTGCGCCACATGGGTAGTGTAGAGTGGGTTACGGACCAGGTCCCTTGCAGCCATTCCAAAGGTGGGGATTTGAAAGCCGAGGAGGAGGAGGCTTGGTATTTGAGGGGGGAGCGGAGCGTTATTGGGGTGGGTTTTTCAGTGCCTTCAGTTGATGTTACTGCTGGGACGGAGAGAGTTAGGTCTTCCATCCTATTTCTGGTTACTGTTAGGTATTATTATACGTAGATAGCATATAGTATACGCACACATCAAGTGATGAGATGTAAAGGTTGGATGAAAAAGTGAGAAATAGTTGAACTGTATATCTCAGGTTTGGAGAGAGACATGTACAGTACTGTAGCTCTCCTGGATATTGTATCGAGTCCGGAACGCAGGTTGAGGAATATGAAACCTGCTAGAATTATGCTGACAAGAATAAAAATTCCCTCTAACAACTATGTTTTCTCGAAAAACAAAAGGTATTCGAAGCTCCACCTACCCTTGTCATTGTCAAAATCACCATCGTAAGGCTGAAAAGCCTTGTCTCGCTTCACTTCCTCCTACCTCCCTCCCACAATAAATACATCCCACAGATCATCCATCATGGATCCCGCCTACACCTCAGACTCTGAAGATGAATCGGCCGCCATGGCCGCAGCAATGGGATTCTCCACCTTCGGGTCTCATAAACCCGCCTTCAAAAAACGGAAATTTAATCCTGCGACCGACGCTTTCGTGGACGGACAAGACCTTATATCGCTGGATAAAGGAGGGAATAAGGGCCAGGGGAGTGGTGGGAATAATGTGCCCTTGGGGAGACAGAGGGTGATCGGTGTGAAGGAGAATCAGGAGATTGAGTTGGGTGATGATGAAGAGGTGAGACATAGGGGCGAGGAAGGGGAGGGTGTAGGAGAAGGAGAAGGAGAGGAAGAGGGTCCCAGGTATCTGGATACGAGTGAGGATGCACCAATCGAAGAAGCTAGGAAAGCACAGGAGAGAATTGATGCCATCCTCGCGGCTAGTACAGTTATTTCCACATCGCCCACAATTCCCAATCCAATACCTCCTTCATTCCCTCCAGCACCAGGCACAGTACCCAACTTGCCAAATCTTCCTCGATCACAAAACCTCTCGCAAAGATTTGCTTCTGGAGCAGAGGGGTTTGCGCCGGGTACTGGGGGTTCAGGAAGAGGAACATGGGGTGATACGGCGAGTGTGGCGAGTTCGAAGGGGAGGGGGAGAGGCAGAGGGGAGAGAAATCCGGACTGGTATATAGGGTATTACGATAAAAGTTTCAATGAGAACCCTTGGCGGAGATTGGAGCTTGAGAAGGGGTTGGAGGAGAAGGGGCGGTGGATTGATGGGTAAGGGTGGTTGTATTATGGATGGGTTAAGAAAGGTGAATGTTGGAGGTGGCATTATTGGACTTGGGTGAAAGGAATGATATGATACCCCTATAGTTATGGCTAATGTAGAATCGATGAATATAAAAAATATAGCTTTAACAGCTAAATTTTGTTGACATATTATAGATATCTATTTATCAGACCAATACACCCCTTATATCACATAATCATCAAACCCTTGAAACTCCTCATCAGCATCCTCTTTAATCTTCCTCCGCTTAACCAGCTCAATCAATTCCTGAACCTCCTTCTCCTCTTCTCTTTCCCCCTCAGTCATCTTCTCCAGCCTCTCAGCCTCCCTCTTCCTCTTTTTTCTCTGCCGCCTCGCCTCCTTCAAATCCTGATGTTCATGCTTCTGACTCCATGCCCGCCTATCTTTTTTTCGTCCCAATGCTTCTTCATTAGGAACATATGGAGCTGCATTCTTTGCTTCCTCCATCGCTATTTTTCTTGCCTTCTCCCTGATTTTATCTTTGTAGGCATATTCTGCCATATCTAATTTAACGCCTAGAGTTTTGTCCCCGTCCCATTTCTTTAGCTCCGGCATTTTAGGTAAACGGACTAGACCCCATGAATTTCCCAGTTCTGTCCAGTCTAAGTCTGCGACTCGGAAGATACTGCTTGCTTGATGTTTGGAATAAGCTTTCACCCAACTCACGAAACCTCGTTGGCCTTTATCGTAGAGTGCTCGATCGGCAAGTACTTCTCTCCGTATTTTTGATATTACTGACTTCATATCCTCATCAGTGATGTTTATTTGAGGGGATTTTAGGGTTGTGATGGGTGTTTTTCGGACTTCGAGGAATGGAATGTAATCTTCCTCCCGTCCTGGTTGTAGAAAAATCACACTTAAGCCTTTTCTTCCAGCTCGTCCTGCTCGTCCACATCGATGAAGGAAGACTTTGGGATCGGAAGGGGGATCAATTTGAACAACTAAATCAACCTGTGGTATATCAAGACCCCTTGCCGCTACGTCTGTTGTGAGGAGGATTGTTGGTGTGACAGCAGTGGTGTATTTTGAGAAATTCCTCTGCCGTACATTTGCAGGGTGTTTACCATGCAGTGGGACCAATGAGAATTCCTTCGGGAGTAATATGGTGAGGATATGCTGGAAATAATCGACCGCGGCACATGTCGAGAGATATACGATGGATTTTTGAGGCGTAGGATCGAGCTGTGACAGTAATGAAAGAAGAGTAGGGAATTTGTGAGTCGGACGTGTCAGTAAATATGACATTTGCAGACTTGCTGGCGTCCTTTTGTCATCTCCACTAGCACCCCGAACTTTGACGGCAATCTTGACTGGATTCCTTAAACCGACTCTGACAATCTCCCCTACTGCCTCGCTCACACTTGCGCTGAATAATCCTGTACGTCTCTGCTTCGGCAGACGCCCGAGTATCTTTTGCAAATCATCCTTAAATCCCAAATCGAGCAGCCGATCCGCCTCATCCAAAACTAGAACCTCGAAGGAGGATTGAGGACAATGCACATGCGGGGAAGATAGAAGCTCAAGGAGCCTCCCAGGCGTAGAAATGAGGAGATTCGGGCTGTTCTTCAGAAATCTACTAAGATCTTGCGCCGGAGTCGTCGTCCCACCTAGGAGAAGTTGAGGGATTACTCGGAGAGCAGATGACGGTTCCCACTTCTCACCCTCTTCTAACGGTTTCAAGTACCCGGCAGAAGGTTCGTGGAATGCTAGTAAGGAAGTAAGGACAGAATGTATTTGTGTCGCAAGTTCTCGAGTCGGAGATACAATTATAGCTCCTATGTGGTGCTTCTTAATTGGTTCTTCTAATCGCAATAACTTCTCTACAACGGGTATCAGATATGCCAGAGTCTTTCCAGAACCTGTGACGGCCTTCAAACTGTTAATATGTGTCAAAGCTAGGGAAATCTGGGCCAGACCTCAACTACAACATCTTTGTTGCGCGTGAAGAGGGGAATAGTAGATGCTTGCACCGGGGTCATCTTGTCGAAACCCATGGCAGCTATCGCATCTAATATCCATTCTGCTAAAGGTGGGGTCAAAGCACCCCAGGCTCTAGGGTCCTTTTTCTGTTCAGCCGTGGCCGTGGCCATGGCTATGGTGTTGACTTTTCGAATTTGGATTTTGGTGGATGTGCTCGCTTGAGCAAATTAAGTTTATATCCCTCGGGGGAAAATTCGTTATCGTTATCGATCGGTAAAACCTTCCGAAATAGCCTTGAGGAGGTTTTCGACGGTCTCAAACAACAACAATATGAAACAATTTCATCCCTCATCATTTTCTATGTCCAAACTTCTCAAAAGGAAGATGTAAGCGCGCTCCCTAACGACTTATTTCATCTCATGCAATAAACCCAAAATTGGACATTTCACAGATCATTTCCTACTCGCATGTGATACTGTCGCGTGGCTTAGGTAAGGAAATCCGGAAATCTTCTGCTTCAGATTTCGTTATTACCTGGCCAAGTCGAAGGTCTCACTTCTTATCATTCCCACCAACGTTTGTAAGCCTATGTGCCAGACCAACGGCACATAATATCATCATATCTTCCTCCAACAATGCAGCGCAGTCTTGCTCTGCTTCTTTCCTTCCTCTGGTGTCAATAACCTCCTTCCAGTCATTTCCTTCCTCTGCCACAGCAATACGCGTCTCACGAAAAGATAAACATCTCCACTCAACCGTCTTCTTTCTACAAATTTCGGAAATCGAGCGTGCCATCGCTGGTGTTATAAAAACCTCTCCCCTGCCACCTTTCAATATGCCCTCACGAAACTCAATCCCGGCTACTCCGAGGGTGATCTCTCCATCACCCACACCATCCGAGTCCCAAGATCTGCAAAATGGATATTTCGGGCCCATGACACGCTCTGCGAGGAAGAAACTAGCCGCTGCACCACAAGCTCCAATAGATGAAGATATCGACGAAGGCGATGACTCTGGTGTCGAGAGGAGGGCAAGGATTAGAAGCAGAAGTCCTCTGGAGAAGAAGAGGAAGTTGGTGGGTCTAACGACTACGAAACCTCCAACAGAAACATCAACTCCTAAACCACCGCCCATAGAGTTAAATGGGACTACGACGAATGGACATCTGTCACCTAATAGTGCCAGCCCAGGGTGGAACTGGCGGGACATAAGTCGCAGTCCGAGTCCACTTGGCCTTATTCCTATTCATAGGCAATGGCGATCTTTTGTACATCGACATGAAGTACCACGAAAGCTTTTACATGTCTCTATTGGATTTTTTACTACGTGGGCCTACATCTACGGTGTTCAGACGAGCACCATCACCCCATATTTGATGACGGCCTTGGTTCCTATCGCAACTCTAGACTATTTTCGACATAGCTATCCTTCCCTCAACCGCCTTTATGTTCGAATTGTGGGTGCTCTTATGCGCGAAACCGAATACGATGGGTGGAATGGGGTAATTTGGTATTTGCTTGGAGCATGGATAGTACTCGGCTTCTTCCCTAAGGATATTGGAGTGATGGGGGTTTTGCTTCTCAGTTGGTGTGATACGGCTGCAAGTACCGTAGGAAGAGCCTATGGACGCTATACGCCTCGCATCAGACGTGGGAAATCCCTTGCTGGATCACTCGCAGCCTTTGCTGTAGGCGTTGCTACTGCAGCCTTGTTCTGGGGCTGGCTTGCCCCCCGAATTGGACCTTTCCCAGAGGATGCCGATTGGCCCTTTATGTTCACCGGCAACCTGAGCCTTCCGGAAGCCCTCAGGATTTCCGTTGGCCTAACCAAGGCTGAGGGTACTATCGGTGGAGGTTTAGCATTGGGAGTTATGAGTTTATGGACGGGATTTGTGGCATCGGCCAGCGAGGTCGTTGATGTCTTTGGATGGGATGACAATTTAACGATACCGGTTTTGAGTGGACTTGGCATGTGGGGGTTCTTGAAGATATTTGGCTAGAAGGATATTCTGGTACTTTGAGGGAATTGATGTTTAAATGGTATATAGACCGCATTAGAATGATGTATTCAAACATTTCATGTGCCTGAAACCGATGAATTGAGAAGTGAAAGTGAGTTTTATATCGACAGACAGGCAGACGATGATAGGGTCTTCTTACTTGTCTGCATCACTGAATGGAATATCCCTGCCTTACAATTTTGCTGGAATCCCTACCTTAGCACACATGAATCGTAATCTACCCAACATGTGCATCTGGCGTGATACGGTACCACACTACATTCCCTGGATTGAAGCCATATCCGCCTTGTCCAGCCTCGGAGCCAATGAGGCTTTTCTGACAGACAGCCCAGCCCAGCCATTGCCGGATATCCACGGTCAGCACCGTTTGACGTTAATTGATGTCTGCAGCTAGCAGCAGCACGCCGGCCGTTGTAGTTACGGTGCTGTCATCATCATAATAATAATAATAATGGGAGGTAAGAAAAGATGTCATCAAATCCCTGCACCGATTGCCCCTCCATGTCCCTCGCCTCTTCCAACATGGATCATCCAAAGATCAAATCACCCCCCTAAACCCAATTAAAATAAAAGTCAACCTTTCCCCTTCACCGGGCCGTGGGTGCTTTAACGTCCTGTGATCACGCTCAGATACCCAGCATTCCAAAGCCAATTGCCCACTATACAATGCGGTCGTCATTGCCAGACTCATTGACCGGGATCCCAGACATGTTCTGCTCAGTACAGATGTCGTTCCTTTGGAGGGGTCCTTGTTCCTTGTCCTGGGAGGCAAGGCTCGCTCTGGATATTTGCCAACGCATCTTGCAGAGACGCATATCCTCTTTTTATATCCAAACTTCCAATCAACCAGAGATTTGCCTTCTGTTCATTTTCCGTCGGGCATCGCTGCTTTTATTATGGCGCGCCTAGTCGTTTGTTCGGTAGGAAATTCGTCCACAACTAGTGTCCACAAGGCATACAACACTGCCTACGAAAACCCCCCCTTCGGCCTCTTCCCACCAATACCAAGAGCCCCCGGCACCATGCCATGCTCTGACTGCTATCTCTGAGCAATAGAAACTCTGTTCGAGCCCAATCCACGCTGCCGGCGTAAGCCAAACATGTAGGGATCGGCTCATCAACCATCCCACCTGCATGTCAGTACAAACGAAGGGGGTGGATGGAGGGACGACGGTGATAGGAGAAGTGGGCCATCATCGAGCGGGGTCATAGATACGAAAACAAGAAGGGGGTCAGGGCGATTCCCTCCTCGATGCTATCCAGGTCCGACTGGGGGGGGGGGCGGGGTTCTGGAGGGCTATAAAAGGGAGGACGAGGCACTGTCTGGGGAGCTTTCCTTCTTCTTTCCTTTTCATCGTTTTCTCCCAGCAAGCGTTCCTTCCACAAACACCTTGTCGTACAAACAGAACTTCCCTACACTCTTACAGCATACCAATTATCCTTACTTGACATTGTCTCATCATACAATCGCAGTCTTTCTCCAAGGGTTCAAGACTTCTTTGTCTCTACTGTCGTAGTTGCACAAGCATTCCTCACCTTCATCATGGCATTCCAATATCAACAAGTTCAGCCCTTCTACCAAACCTCATCCCTCCCCATCTCCGTTCCACAAAAACCTCAGCAAGTGCAATACTACCCAACGCAAAATCAAGGATATGCAGTTTCACCCCCTGAGGTCGCTGAATCTGTAACCACAGCTGGAATGACACCGTCATATGGAAATTCAGCATATTCCGCCACTTCCAGCAGTTACGCCGGAAGCGCGAGCGGAGAGTACGACAGCACTTCGTCTGCGAATGGTGTCGATCTGCAAGAATACATGCAAGATCGATTTGCCGGCGCATTCGATCCTCTCCCATTGGACCGCACATTGGCCGTTCAGGCACAAACGTGGGTGTCACAGAATATCACATTTGGGGCATCACTAATGAATCCTGAATAGTTCTGGTTTGTTGAATGCTAAGAATCGAGAACTTCTCGAATTACAACAATTGGCACAACAGCGCATTGCGAGGTCGAGAGTAAGGTTGGCAGAGGGTTATTCAGATGCGAAGGAGGTGAAGAAAGATTTGGAATGGACACAAAAGCGTGTTTCGTAAGTTCTCATTCTCTCATTTCCCAAACCTCCGATTTCTGAGTGTTTGAGTGAGAGATGGAATCGAGTCAAGCTAACGATTTCAGGCATCTCAAGACGAAGGCTTCCCGCAAACACCCCAAGGAATACAAACAAGCTCGCGCTCGTTACCCATCGCCCGAATACTAGATGATCCCTTCACCAAAACCAATTTTCGATCAGTCATCATCATCATACCCTTTTCACTTTTCCTATGTCAAATTTCCGGTATTCCCTCTAGTTTCCATCTACAATTGGAGGGGGGACGTTGAAAAAGACCTCGACGTCAACATGGGCGCGGCTATTCTAACCGCCGCATCCACAACCCCACATTACTTGCTGCTTTACACAGCGCGCGTATCCGAAACGACGGGCTTCTGAGGAGTTTCAAGGGCTATGATTGGTTTCCTAACTTAAGATGGGATGGGGACCGTGGAGTTCAAGCGCCAGGGCTGCAGTAGTTGCCGTTGCTTCTCATGCATGTGCTTACTCTGTACCCTGGGCTTTTCCCCTGCAGGAGCTAGCTAGTCTTCTTTTCTGGGATATCACAAAATGGGAGGAGGCTTGTCTGTTTTTGGGAGGAGGGATTGCTGCTTTGGGAAGGTCTCGAGAATGGGAGGCACTCTGAATGGCTTCTTCCAGGCGTACATAAATCCTTAGTAATGATTTTAATCCTGTTTTTGGCTTCGTACTGGGGGAGTGAGTGACTGAATGTGACTTTGTGACTGGTGAGATCATGGGAAGCTAAGGGTGTGCCAGGGTGAGACATCTACGGACCTTGAAGAACCCGTGACGTCCATGGACAAACTTAGTTCTTCACATGCCCATGGGGATATTACAGTGACCTTAGATACCTAGGATTTAGGCGGGTCCAGTTGTGGGTAGAGAGCATATCATGTGATGTGATATTGGAGAGCTCAGGCTGGTTAGGTAAGCTACAGGTATCTAGTCATGTTCTCTCCATCTAACTATAGGTGTACCTAGGTTCTTTATATATCATTATACTTATAATACTTCAGGTTTCCCCAAAGGGGAGTTGAAGACGAGACGAGATGAGGCAGATGGATAGCTAAATCTAGGATATCTAGAGAGGAGATTTAAGGTTAAAAGTATGATTAATTTGAGAGGTATAGATATTGGAGATATGTAAGTTCGAGAATAGGATATGGTTGAGTTGTTTTTGTTCTGGGGATTCATGTGTGAATAGGAATAGGAGTTGAGAGTTTTGACTTGCTAGATTTAGTAGGTTAGTATCCCCCGACGTTTGTAATTGAGATTGATATAAGCGAGGGGGAAGGGTAGGAAGTTAGATTTGACGGAGACATTAGGAATATTGAGGGAAGTGAAATATTATTCTGACTGTGAATCACATTAAACAAATAGTTTTATTGGTGTGGTTAAGAGAAAAACTGGCCGGGCGATTACCACCCCGTAAGTTGTGGTTATGGATGTGGGATCTTTGGCATGTGATGTGGGCCGAGTTCTATGAAATAGATATTATGAGACAGATAAAAGGTAAAGTAATACTGTAGTAACACGAAGGATTAAACACGTAACTGCGCTCGTATCCACATATCGAAGGAAAGAGATGAGAATAGTCTAGAGAGAGCTTTTTATTCTTGACTTGACTGCTATGGGATTGAAGAACGCAAAGGTGGAGCAACTTTTAAGTCCACTCCGTTAACAGCACAGGGCTTTCCCTCCTCCACTGTAAAGAGTGAACAGCATCAGAGTATCTTTCCCTCATAAGCACCGTTAATGTAACCTTCGAGTAAAACAAGCTACGTGCAATCTCTTCATCTATCACCCTTCCTCTTCAAGAAATCTACCATTGCTCAGTAGGCTTGGTTTCAGCGGCACCCCATTCTCCAGCAGTAGCAGCAGGTGCAGAAGACGCAGCCCAGTCAGCTCCATCACCAGCATCCCAAGATGCACCAGCAGCAGCCCCAGTTGTTCCAGCGCTGGCGAATGCTCCAGCTTGAGCTCCTGAAACCTCCCAGTCACCAGTCCCTCCAAATCCTTGTTCGATTGCGGCAGGTCCAACCTCATCAGCGCCTGGTACCTTGGCTTCATCGGCGGCCTCCTAATTGGTGTTAGTATATAACCAGATATGCATATTGAGTCATTTCTGAGGCTCAGAACCACTTACTTTATTTTCTTCAGACTCGGGATCCCCTTTAGGCAAAAGAAGATTGAAAGTTAGCACAATCATTTCTTTAGAGTGTTTCGGGAGTACTCCTCATCAAGCATGCTCGCTTGAAAGAAAAGGGGTTACGTTCAAGGGTTACTCACTATAAAAGCTATGAAAGTGTTAGTAAATGCTGTTTCCTTTTAAAAGATCGTGGAAGTACTTACTAAAGATCGACCATAACATCCCACTCGGTCTCGCGGGTAGCGATGGAACCACGTAGACGAAGGACCTCACGAGCCAACATCCACCAAACTAAACCAATAGCATGACGACCTTTGTTGTTAGTTGGGATAGCTACGTCAACAAATTCGGTAGGAGAGTCGGTGTCGCAAAGCGCAATGACTGGAATGTTGACATAAGAAGCTTCCTTGATGGCTTGGGCATCGGTGCGGGGATCAGTGACGATGATGAGGCGGGGCTCCTTGAAAGATCGAGTAATGTAATTAGTGAAGTTTCCAGGTGTGAAACGACCTGCAATGGCAACTGCCCCAGTGTGGGCTGCGAATTTCAAGACAGCGCGTTGACCGTAAGGACGAGCGGAGATGACACAGATATCGGCTGGGTTGTCGACAGCAGCAATGATGCGGGCTGCAAGTACAACCTTCTCCCAGGTCTTGCCAATGTTGATAACGTTGATTCCGTCAGGGCGAGTCTTCCAGAGGTAAGGTTCCATGTGAACTTGCAAATTCTTGGATCCGAGATGACATTGTGCAGACAGTAGCATCTCAATATCCTGAGAAGTAGCATTGAAAATAGGGGGAAGGTTCGACGGTGCCATCTTTGTGGTTTTGCGTTCGATTCTGTCGATGGCGGTGGGTTTCAAGAATGGTGATCTTGAAAAGTTCGCGATCTTCGCGAAAACGATTTTTGGTGGGAGACAAGCAAACCCTAATCCCCTAATCAGGAAGTCAGAGAAGATAGGCTGGCTAAGCGAGAAGCTACGGGGCGGAAGAAAATTAATCCGAGTGAACTTCCTGACAACTTCTTTTTATAAGAACTGGACCTTGATTGGCCGGCCCAGCTTAGTCACTCTACTTGGATTAAACCTCAAATTTTGGAATCAACGATAGAATCTCTAAATTAAGCATGCCTCCCCGAATACCCAGTGTCTCGCGCCTAGGCACGGCTAGTCGTAGGTAGCGATATCATGTAACTTAACCACAAAACTGACTGACATATAGTCTGCTTCCGACCAGTCCCCTTAGTACCAAATGGGACCCTTCCCAAAATCTCTGTTGCCAATTTGACGGCCAAAGCCTTGAGGCAAAAATACAGAAATCCATACGATTTAGTACGAGCACGGGAGAGGGCAAGGAAGAATAATGAGAGAAAAGCAGTTCTTACAAGAGAGCGAGAGGAGGTAGCGGGAGACCCCATACGAGGTATCACCACGCCCTTTGTCGAATCTTTCGACACAGTCGGAGGATCTTCACTCGTTACCGATGTTGTAACTACAAGCAATTCTCCCGAAGAAGGCATACAAATCAGATCAGCAAATGATGCATTACTCAATCATTTCCTCTCTCCGTCCGAACTCAAAACATCCATCGACCATTCTTTCAACTTGACTCAACCCGTCTCAACTACATTTCGGGATTTTGCCGACCCGGCGGTAGAAGCTGAAAAAGCCCAGGCTCACATAGAGGGACATGCTCGAGCCACTGCAGCTTTAGCACGAATCGTTAGTCTCGCAAACTCGAGCCAAAAGGACAAGACGCGGGCAAATATTCAACGTTGTATAGAGACTTTCGGCCGACACAGGACTGATGGTGTATTAAGACCACGAGCTCCTACATCCACAGCTCTCAAAGAGAAAACGCCATCCGAACCTCAGTTAAAAGCCAGAGCTGGACCAGATACAGGCAGTTCGGAGGTGCAGATTGCGATTTTGACCGCGAAGATTAGAGTTCTTGCCAATGCACAAGAGGCAAAGAAAGGGAAGAAGGATAAGATTAATAAGAGAAATTTGAGGGTATTGGTTCACAAGAGACAGAAGTTGTTGAAGTATCTAAGGGTTAAGGAAAGGGGGAGTGATAGATGGCAGAATCTAATTAGCACGTTGGGTTTGACAGAGAGGACTTGGAAGGATGAGATTAGTTTTTAAAATGTATAGGGCATCGAAGGCGCATGTACAATAGGAAGAGACTGTATATGTATATTGAAGCATTTTAAATTCAGGTCCCCAATCTCCCTGCGCCTAACGACCTACATAATAACTACAAGTACTTGAGCCTTTTGAAACAGGAGGGGTAACGGGATCCCCTTGACTTAAAATACACTAATGTAATTCCCAATTCGTTCTTTCTGGTTCTGGGCTATGCATTCTGCGATCCAGGTGATATTTCGGATTTCCTATAGTGAGATTAGAGTAGTTAAAAAGATCCAAGTTTAGACCTACCTGTTCTCTGAGCTTCACCCAAGCATAGACGATGGCATATGTGAATTGACGCGTGAAAGCTCCCTTCGAAATTTCCATTTCCTTTTGATAGAACATATCTTCCAGGCTCTTTCCATCTCCACTACCTCCACTCATGTTTCCAGCTCCAGCACTACTGCCTTGGCCCATACCAGTTGCATCGAAGTACGTCTTGAAATCATTAATTCCTTCAACTGCTAAACGGACGGCCTCGATATCATCTGCTTTTGACAACATATAGGATCCCTCAGGATAGAGACGTCCGAAACTTGGGTAGAGCTTCTTGCGATCAGTCTTAGAGAGTTCTGTCCCAAAAGAGTTGAGTGTGATGTTGATAGCTCGTCGATCCGCCTCGAACTCTAAGATCTCAGTCATGACTTCGCTTGTTGGGGTGCCGCTCATATCTGGATCGGTGTTGACAAAGTTATGGAAATCCTCTAGGTAGTTCTTGTACAGTGTATTCCTAACAATCTCGATATTTAACTCGTCCAAATCCTGATGGCTCAAGCTTCCTTTGAAGTATGGCGCAAGCGGGGTTTCAATCAGGACGCTGTTGTATAACTCCTCGATATTTGTAGCTACGCAGAGAACTGGCATAGTTTCAAACCAACCCAAGGGATGGCATCGCTCAAGCAGTTCCCGAGTATCTCTTTCATGTAAAGTCCCAGTAATCAAAAGTGCAACGTTATCGATCATGTAGCCATAGGTCAAATAGTCCATAAACTTTGCGAGCGACCCCGTTGCATTCGCGCGTAGATATCGAAACTCTGAGATGAGTTTGTCGGTGGTTCTCGCAGCTAGGACTGAGGTTGAAGGGTTAGGTGGGAGTGATGCTAGGAAATCGCCATAGGCAGGTCCGAGTTGGAGCTTGAGATCTGTTTCCTCAGTCAGCACCCGTGCAAATTTATTTCCAAGACAATCCATACCATCGATAGTCTCACACTGAGTCAAGTTGCTATAGTTCTGCCCTGTTAAAAGACTATTGCGATATCCACGAACGATGCCCTCAATGTAGCTAGGAAACAGTTAGCTGCAGCACAAATCACAGAGGTGGAAGCTCCATACCCATTATTGACATTGAAAAAGAGGCCCTCCATATTTGAAAGATACGATAGGCTCTATGCCGTTGCTTGAAATCGTCAAGTTGGAATTAGCAAAGCACTCTTCCTGCGTGTTAGCAAATCAGAGGTCGATGACGGAGAATAGCTTGCTCACATGATTCGGCAACCAACCATGCACGTGCCAATGATTATTTGACTGCCTCAGGCCAAAGAGGCCTTTAGCGGCCCGCGAACTTTCCAAAAAATTTAATTCGAACTTTAAGCTCTTTTTCAAAAGAACCACCTACTCTACATCATAACGACAACCCAGTACCGACTTCCACCATGGGTTTGTTCGTACTTACTGAAACGAGCGCCGGCTTTGCACTCTTTAAAGCCCGCGATAAGAAGGTTTTACAGCATGATGATATCTTTACTGAATTCGAGACCGCTGAGGGGGTCAATGGACTGTAGGTCGAATTGAAATGCTACAATACTTATTCTATACATGCGCATATACCTAATACATGATTTTCATATAGATTGAAGCTGAAGAGTTTTGAAAAGTTCGATAGTGCTGCTATGGCTTTGGAGGAGTGCGCAGCATTGACCGACGGAAAAGTTACGCCCATGCTCTCTAAGCTTCTTGATTCTCTCAAAAATGAAAAGAAGGCTTCACTCGCAGTTCTCGACCCAAAATTGGGCCAGGCCATCAATAAGCTTCCTGGATTAACACTCACACTGGTCTCCGATGCGAGCGTTACCGACGTCTATCGTGCAATCCGCGAATTTTTGCCTTCTTTGATTCCAGGACTACTCCCAGAGACTATTTCTACCATGTCTCTCGGTCTCTCACATTCGCTTTCACGGCACAAATTGAAATTCTCCCCAGATAAGGTTGATACTATGATTGTTCAAGCTATCGCACTTCTCGACGACTTGGACAAGGAACTCAATGTATATGCTATGCGTGTGAAGGAATGGTACGGATGGCATTTCCCAGAAATGGGCCGTATTGTGAACGACAATTTGGCGTATGCGAGAGTTATCTTGAAGGTTGGGATGCGATCCAACACTTCCAACACCGATCTTACCGATATTCTCCCAGAAGAGATTGAAACTGCTATTAAAGCTGCTGCCGAAGTTAGTATGGGTACTGAGATCACCAAAGATGATTTGGAGAACATCAAGCTTCTTGCCGAACAAGTTGTTGGTTTCACAGAATACCGTCAACAACTTTCAAGTTACCTCACCGCCCGTATGCAAGCCATTGCACCCAATCTAACCGAATTGGTTGGTGAACTTGTTGGAGCAAGACTTATTGCTCACTCTGGATCTCTTATGAACCTAGCAAAGAGCCCCGCTAGTACCATTCAAATTCTTGGTGCTGAGAAGGCTTTATTCAGGGCGCTCAAGACTAAGCACGATACACCAAAGTACGGTCTCATCTACCACGCTTCTTTGGTGGGTCAAGCTACTGGCAAGAATAAGGGAAAGATTGCGCGTATGTTGGCCTCAAAGTCAGCTATTGGCACACGTGTCGACGCTCTCTCGGATTGGAGTGCTGGAGGTGAAGGCAAGGGTGATGATATTGACGAGAAAGTGCGATCTGCTTTGGGTGTCATATCACGTTCTAAGATTGAACATTATTTACGAGGTCTGGAACACAGAGTCCTACTTCCTAAGGGTGTTGCAGTCGGTCCAAACGGCGAAGCTGTTTCTCAACCAAGCAAATGGGAGGTCAAGGAAGCCCGTAAATATAACGCAGATGCTGATGGACTTGCTGGTGATGAGCCGCCTGCCACTACCGCTGTATCCGGGAAGAAGCCCAAGAAAGAAAAGAAGTCAAAGCCAGAGCCGAAAAAATTGATTGAAGAAGTCCCCGACAATTCCGAATCAGAAGCTGAGGAGGAATCTGAGGACGAAGATGTTGAGATGACTGATATAAATGCTGGACTTGGGCAACCAACACCACTAGAAGGTAGCCAGGGCAAGAATGGCATCAAAAGCTCAAACGGATTTCACTCGGATACACTTTCCACAGTATCAGAAGATACTCCCGAACCTCCTGCGGCATCTAATGAAAATGAGAACTGGCAATCATCAATCCTTGGTAACACTATAGAAGCCAAGAAAGCACGGAAAAAGGAACGTCACGAGCGAAGACTTGCATCCGTTGTGGACCGATCAAAAGCAAGGAAGGAACGCAAAGAGAAAGAAGAACGACGAGCTGAACGTGAGCAACGAAGACAACGGAAAGCTGCCCAATATGAGCGAAGAGGCAACGGAGAAAAGCCGGAGGAAAACACCATTGCCAACCTTGCTGCTGCCGTCGGTCTCAGCATTGAAAAATATAAGCGCAAAGTTGAAAATGGCCAGATACGACTTAACGCAGATGGTACCCCTATCTATATAAGCAAGAAGGAACTTAAGAAGCAAAAGAAGGGCGAGGCAGCATCAACTAATTCCCCTATAATGAGCAAGAAACGGAAGTTGGAAGATGATGTGGAAAAGTCAGAAAAAAGGAAAAAGAAGAGCAAGAATTGATTACCTGTCAATTCTGTATCATAATCTTCGAATGTTCATGTTTTTGGCGTTGAATGCTCGTGTTCTGGAGTACGGTGGCTTAGGGTCAATTTATATATTGTTAAGGTTGCTTTGGCATTACATAGATCCACAATCGAGACTGCATATTAAAAGCATTCTATTGGCTCATATCTCTTTGTAAAACTGTGGTCGTTTGGAAGGTAATTCTATTACTGATATTTGAGATCCAGTTTTACCTGTTCACAGGTACATTAAGCATCTGGAACACGACATGGAAAGATGACCAGTTACTTCGCTCTAGGAAGATGCATTTTATAATAAGGCAGCCCCACGCTAGCTCCATCGCAGCCTCGCCTTGAGTTTACAACCTCGGAAATTTCCCAACCTACGAACATAGATCACAAAATGGCAGACACGAGATCAAGATCAAAATCCCCTTCACCAGTACGAGATGCACCATCTCGTCGCAGAAGCCGTAGCCCGCGTCGCGAAAATTCGGAGCGTACGCGAGATCGCCGCAATCGACCTCGACGCAATGAAGGCGGCGGGAGTTTCAGATGGAAAGAGAAGCGCCGGAGCAATGATGAGGACGCTGGTGGAGAAAAGAGATTAGAACGAGGATATCGAAAGCGGTCTCGTTCCCCGCGAAGAGAAAAGAAGAACGATACATTCACATCAGCTTCCGTGGAAGATAAATTCGGAGTCGCAGAGAAATTTGGCAGCGCGAAGAAAACTGTTTCTAGAGATGAGAAAGAGGATACTTCGAAACCGCCTGAACGAGCAGCAGCAGAATCTACAACACAAGTCTCCCATGGGGAACCGATGATTATTGTTCATGTCAATGACCGGTTGGGCACCAAAGCAGCGATTCCTTGCCTGGCTTCGGATCCGATCAAGTTGTTTAAGGCACAGGTTGCGATGAGGATTGGGAGACAGCCGCATGAGATTCTACTGAAGAGACAGGGGGAGAGACCGTTTAAGGATCAGTTGACGCTTGAGGATTATGGGGTTAGTAATGGGGTGCAGATTGATTTGGAGATCGATACTGGGGAGTGATGGGTGCACGGGTTTGACCGTTAAGGGGACCTGAGACATAAAAATGTGATGGCAAGAGGCTTACTTAGAGAGAGAATATAAACCGAAGTTTTCATGAAGCGTCTAACTAGAACTGTTTTTCAACAGCCGTAATGTGACGCTGCTTTCGAGATGGACTTCAATTTTGCTTATCGATAAGCTTCCCCAAAAGAGCTTCCTCAAACCTCACTTCCATCTCCATGCCATCAACAACTTCATGCTAGCAACGCAGCCTCACCTCCGCACACGGCGGCCATCGCCAACCACTGTGGAATATACGGTCTGCACCTCTCCCCAATTAACCCTCCCGTTGCGCCTCCTCCTTCTCACCACGACCCTCCTCCGTATCGTTATCGGAACCACCACCTTCCTCCTCCTCTACTCCAAATTCCAACTTAGCAAATATGCATTCTTACCTCCTACACCCGACAATCCATCACTCTTCAGCTTCATCCACCGCTTCATCGAGCGTCTACACACTTCCCCCTTCGGGAAACTCACGCAACGAATCTCCGCTTCCATTCCCTCTCCACTCCTGATCCCCCTTTACCTCCTCCTACTATACACCATATTCCTTCGTCTCCACACCGAAGAATCACTTCTCGTCCTCCGGGGCCTCGGGATCCAGACTTCGACATCTTCATCTACGTATCTATCTACCGCCACTACGAGATTTATACCGACGGAGAAGATTCAAGACGTTTTTATTAATGAGGCGTTCAGGGGGTTTGAGGTAAGGTATTATTTGGTGGTTGTGGTGGAGGGGGAGGAAGAGGTTGTGGTTGTGTTTCCAAGATTGCTGCCTAAGAGACATATCGTTGAGACGGTTTGGAGAGGATGTAGGGCTTGTCTGTATGACAGGGGGAAGGAGAAGGAGAAGGAGAAGGAGAAGGTGCTGAGTTGATGATGGGGAAATGGATCGGGGGGTGGATGTGGGATACCTTGTTTTGTGATGGAGATTTGGAGTTAGGACTTGTATTATATTTGGGGTATAGATCTAGATTATGAAGATGAAGGGGAGTTCATGGCAATGTGGAAGGAGGATCTGAGAAGGTCTTACAGCAAATTCGGCCCTGGGTTATTAACCAATTCCCCATCTCAAAACCCGCTCCCCCAGATCACTATAGCCTCTATATCAGCAGAGTCACTGTCAAAATCAGTTGAATCCATGTCAGAATTGCCTTCCTATTACAGAATTACTCAAGTGATTTCCCATCCTCCAAATTCTATGTTTAGAAAAACAGCCAAGGTTCCAGAAGAAAAATAACAACCAATAACATTATACAATGGAGAAAGCGCAGGAAGGTTGGAAGCTAGTTGTTGATTTTGAAATAAATGCACGAAAATGTTATGTTTGAACATTACTTAACTGAAAAATTGAAATAGGAAATTCATGCTTGAGTTATTGTTCCTTGTTATCTATTGCACGTGTTGTCAATCCATTCTATAGTTCTTAAATTGTACAATACCTTGATTTAGGATCAACTACAAATTTCCTATACTTATATCCACAAACAGATTATTTTATCCCCTCCCCCTTTACCGGACACATGCGATTGGGAGAATCTAAGACTCGTTGTCAAAATATCCAGTTTCAAACTACTGACTTACCTTAAACCATCAGAATTCCTGAGACTTTTAAGAAGTAGATTCTTTATAAAAATCATGTCAAATTATTTGAATTTTAGTCCTACATAAGATCAAGATCTAGGTCCGAATGTAGAGATGAAATTTATCTTGTGAGAAACAACAATTATCAATTATACAAAGAGTCAGACATCTTTGTGGGGAAATAAATATTTACAGCTTTCCCTTAATAAGGAGATAGAAGAAGATTTATAGTAAGAGAAGAGAAGTAAATATATCCACCAAAAGTGTATGTGGGCGTGTGAAGTAAATCGGTTCATACAAGGTACATGGTAGCATGCCTCTGTGACTAATATTGGAATTATTCACCGCAACAGATATATAGGGGTTATAAAGATAATTGAAGAGCAAATTAGAAAGCTAGAAACTGTCCAGAGCAGAGTGGTGGTATTAGTATCATACAAGTAATATCATTATACCAAGGTTGAAAGTATGGCAAAGCACTGAAAAGTCCCCACCCAGCCCAAAGAAACTTGGATTAAACACCATGGTATGAACTACGTATAATTTACCTCTACACTTTGTAATAACTACCAAAGTATCCAATAGTAATAATAGATCCAAGGGAATGTCATAGTTGAAATAGAACTAAATATCTCAAAATTATTTTCATCAACCTCTCTATTTTCGGTTAATAGAAGAGACGATTTCTTGCGGACGTTTTCGTTTTAAATAAGTAAGCTTTAAACAAATCAAGCAAACAAGAAAACAGGCTCTATAGTTCAGTGGCCAGAATACCAGTGTCTCAGTTTGGCTACTGTTCTCTGTACTCGGATCTGCTATTTGGCAGGATTTTGGGGCGGGCGAATTTGTACGATAGCGGCGATCATTGGAGAGGGTGGTTCGATTCCATCTGGAGCCAATATTTTTTTGGGTTGTTTTTGTATTTTCGGCTGTCGTGCATAAAGGGGAGAGAGAATTAAGCGATAGGCGATGAACTTAGGGGTTTCTAGGTGTTAAGAGCTGGTGAATCTCGAGCCTGTAGATCTAGACCTGTGATGTAATCAATGAAATATTATCTAGGAAGTCTGGTATTTCTTCCTTACAGGTTGCTTTCCCATTGTCCCGCAGACCTTGGAAACAATGAAAAAATTTGCTTGCCAAAACTTCCCACCGGATCCGGACAGAACTGCCATTATCATATAGTTACTTCATGTGATATGTCTGGGCATTTAAATCACAACTCAAGCCAACGTGACCAAATTCAGCTGCTTGCAAATATCTCACATTTCGATTGAAATCATAAATCTATGGTTCAACTCTAGTTCAGAGTCAACCCAGGTTTATAATCCATTATATGAAAATGATAACCAAACATACAATGAGCGAGGAACATTCTTGAAGAAGTATGCGCACAAAATGATCAAATCAATAACATATAATACATAAATCAAACCAAAGAGCTTACCTGGCCGATCCAAATGTTAGAATAGAACAAAAAGTAGAAGGGTTTCCAGGGTTCAATTGAACATCTCAAGACACAAATTGTAAAATGCAAACGGATTCTAGGAGCAATCATCCGGTTGGTACGACTTCCACAAACTCCTGAAGTGCTCACAAAATAAACGCCTCACCTAACTCGTCAAACCATATGCCTACCCCCCTACAGAATTCCATTCATCGTCACTAAACATCCAAGTCCAAATAATCCTTACTACCCCTCGTTGCTCTTGCCGCGGTCCCGTTGTCACCCATAAGTTTTGCTTCAGCGTTAGAACCAGGTGCGCCAAGAACATTCATAATAGCGTGCACAATTTTGTTCTGTAGCTCATCTCCCGGGAACCGGGTCTCCATTTCTTCGATAATGACGTTCAAGTTCTCAGGTTTCGTAGGTCGCAGATTTAGGATCATCAGGATCTCGGCTTTGGTGAGGTCCCATCGTCGAAGTTCTCGGAGGAGGTTTTTGATAGTATGTTCGCCGTAAGGTGATGGATTCTGTCCGAGAGGTGATGGGGGTTCTTTCAAGTAATCCATAAGCTATATTAGAGGTTGAGTTAGAACATTGTAGGGATAGGGTCGTTTTGACGATTCACCTCTCTGACAACAGTTTCCAGGTTTCCAGGTCTCAGACTTGCAGGTCGGAGGGGCACAGATCTCTTTCTAGCTATGACGGAGGGTGGTTCCCTCGGTTCCCTCGGTTCCTTCTTTCCTGCCATCGCTTCCAGCTTTCGTTGCTGGATGATCTTCTTTGCCTCTGCCTCTTCCCAGACTCTTCTCTTCTCTTCCTCAATCGCTCTCCTTTTCTCGTCCTCCACAGCCACCTTTTTGTATCGAATCCGTTGCTTGGACAAGTGGTCAAAGACCTCAAAGTTTGTCAGAATGGCGGACTGAGCTTCTAGGATCTTCATTGTCCCGGTCACGTAGCTAACCCCAAAATAGAGGAAATGGATAGATTGTAAGTCGGTGATCGGTGGTTGAAAAGCTTCAATCTTTATTGGGCGATCAAGCATCGGCTTCAGCCTTGCAGCAGAAAGATTACGCGACTGCCCCACTACGATTCACTAAACCGAACCGGGCCCTAGCGCAGCCTATCTCCTTTCATGGTCCGTTTTTTCCAGCTCTGACCGCACAACATCTTCCTTGGATGCTGCATTAACAACCCCCTTCGTACTTATGGATTGTCATTTCAAAGGCAAACACATTCTCCTTCCTTCATCCTAGCACCCTCTCCTATCCACCCCTCCATCTAGCCTCACCGCCACCGCTTTTCCCTTGGCTATCAAATCCCGCATTCAAGCATTCAAGCATTCAAGCGAGGTCTGTTATCACTCCTCTCGACTACCTACCTAGGTATCTACCAAAGCGCTTTACCATCAGAGCTTTCAACTATGGTCCGCAATATTGTCGTCCTTGGAGGCAACTCCCACCCCCAGCTCACCGAAAATATTTGCAATACTCTTGGTGTTCCGCCATGCAATCGAATTCTTACAAAATTTTCTGTTGGAGAGAGCCGCCTGGAAATTTCCGATTCAGTCCGAGGGAAAGATGTGTACATTATTCAATCTGGAGGTGGAAAAGCTAATGACCACTTTGTTGAGCTCTGTATTATGATCTCTGCCTGCAAGACGGGATCTGCTAAGCGCGTCACTGCTGTTTTGCCACTCTTTCCATACTCTCGACAGCCTGACGTACCATATAACAAGGTGGGAGCTCCGCTTGCCAAAACTCCTACCGATATCAATAGGGTGGACTTTACTTTCGAAAGCCGACCTACCACTCCCGGCGGTAGTCAAACGCCAACACCAGGACTCCAGAATGGAATCGACGGGTTGCAGAAGAAGCTTGGCAAGGCTTCTCTTGAACAACTGAATGGTACAGCAGTCTACACTCCACAGATGTCAAATGGTATTACCCCCAGACGGTCAGACACAGTGGACTCTCTTCAATCCATCACAAATGGTCGGAATGGCGATAGCTCAGCAACTTCAGCAACTGGACCTTCTTTTACAACCCACGATTATGAAAACCCCACACTCATGACATCTAAAGCTTTCTTTAAAGCCAAGCCGGGATATAAACAGTGGGTGGCACAAGCCGGGACTCTTGTCGCAGATCTTTTGACCTGTGCCGGTGCGGACCACATAATCACAATGGACTTGCACGATCCACAATATCAGGGCTTCTTCGATATCCCGGTGGATAACTTGTATGGAAAGCCACTCTTGAAAAGATACATACAGCAGAACATCCCGAATTTCCGAGATGCAGTGATTGTCAGTCCCGATGCTGGTGGAGCAAAGAGAGCTACAGCGATTGCGGATGGCCTCAATATGGAATTCGCCTTGATTCATAAGGTAAAAGTTCCCTTTATTCTAAACCCTGCGCACACTCATATCCCTTAGGAACGCCGGCCCACCCGTATTACTGACCGCCAAAATGCTACGATGATGCTTGTGGGAGAGGTTACCAACAGAGTTGCTATACTTGTCGATGACTTGGCAGATACCTCCAATACCATCACTAGAGCGGCCAAGCTATTGAAGAAAGAAGGTGCAACTTACGTTTATGCCTTGCTCACCCATGGTATATTCAGTGGCGATGCCATTACTCGCATCAATGCATCTGCTCTTGATAAAGTCATTGTAGCCAATAGCGTGCCCCAAGACGAGCACCGCCGACTTTGCCCCAAGTTGGAGGTCTTGGAAATTGGAGGTGTCTTCGCCGAGGCAATTCGTAGAGTTCATCATGGGGAGTCTATCTCTGTTTTATTCCAATATGACTAGGATAGATCTGAGACCTTTCGTTTGTTTGACAGCAATATCTTGGCATTCATTTGGAGTTCAAGGAATGTTTGGATATTCTTGGTAGCCGGCCATACTCAAGTCGTGGAGGCGTCTTGCAGAGCTGGATAAACTTGCTATACATCAAACCGGATCATGCTGACTTGTATGATCTTCGGAAGAAAAATACATAATCAAAACGCTTTCCAAGTGCTGGGCATGGGCGTGGGGGTTCCATTGCTTTAAAATAAATCGTAAGACGTATTGTAGAGAAATTTATTATCATTTAGACAGTTGTGTCTAAGATGTGTTCTGATTTATCGTGATGTGGGTTTGTCATGAGACGAACACTAAAGCTCCATAGAAGACAAACATACCTATAGTTTGCCATCCCCCCCGGCTTCTTCAAAGTGAGAATGTTTGCTTAGTTGTACGAGTCATGTGGCAAACCTAAGAAGCCTTTAATCTCGGTAACAGAGTTGAGATATACATTCAGCCTTAATCTCTCTTGCTCGGGGGCTTCAATGTCTGCTATCGCCCCAGGAAGTCAAAGATGATTTTGAATATATATTTCTAGCCATTTCCTCTAGACTCGCAGGACTCGTTTTTGCGGCTCGAACGTGCAAGTGCCTGGAAAGCTCAGATTACCCTACATCTGGCTCACAGACGTCCTTCAGTTTTAATATGCATGGTCATTCCGAATCATGTGGAGTCAAAATGAAGTAGATTCGGTCTTTCTGTTGTCAAAATGGATAATCTGCCGGCATAGAAAGTTCTTCCGCCAGCTTTCATGTACAAATTCCTCCTACGCAACGAAGCGGAAGAACGCAGAGAGAGTTCTGGTTTGTTGCTTCAATAGTTAGTTTAGTTAGCATCAAAGTCCATTTCTTTTTCCAGAGTCCGGAGATGTCCGAAGAATTGTATAAAAGGAGTTTGAGATTACGCACTGCGGATGTACAGTAATACTTGCGAACCAAGGCTTCAGAACCATATATTGGTATATACAAAGCTTGCGTCGCTCAATCTGCCAATCAAAATGGCTAAAAGTAATGAATAAAAACCTTTGGGAAAATAGGAATTGCCTATTTAGGACAAATTCTAGGATTTCCGCTAATCTGACGTTCCTAATTGGTTGTTTGCAGCATTTATGGAAGGGGAACTGTATTGACGATGTTCCGTGTTTCCTACGGTTTTCTTACAAGTATGTTGGGGAGTACTTATGCTATTGCGGGAGATTGCGTGAGTTTTTCCTTCCCTCTGGCGTTGATTCGATTGAGTGATGATATATTGAAGTTATGACATAGTAATGATAGAACAGGTATTGCAGTGGTTCTGGTCCAGAGTTGCAGCTGATCAAACTTTTGAGTCCTGTGTGAATTTCACGATTGCAAAAACGGCTTCTAATGCAATGGACGATGAAGTTTATTTTTCAACATGAACTGATGAAGAGAACTGGTTCTTGCAACCCTGCATTGAAAGAGGATGAGGTTTATTTCAGAACTAAGCATTCTAGCAAAGGGACAAATTTGGATGACAGTCAATGGATTAGCGGGGCAGATGAGAAGTTTGAAGGCGGGCCCAGCAAGATTGAGTTGGCTTGCTGGGAACAATTGGAATATTGTGTAGTAGGACTTTGAGTACTTGTAATATCTTGATGTGGATGATAGAACAAAGGCTGATGGGGCTATATCCCAAAAATTACGTTTTATTCGAAACCAAATTTCATATCATGAATGCTCTATCAAGGCCTTTCCGTAATCTCCACGGTTAGGTAGTCGATTAATGGTATGGATATGACATCTGGCTGGCGAGGTATTCGTAAGGAAAACTAGAAACTGTTAGCGGTACTCCATCACTAAACCAAATAACTTGCTTCCACAGTGGAAATCTAATTCCATATAAGCGACTGGGGAATGAACCCGATAGTAATACGGATCCTGATCTCCAAAACTTCCTATCCACGCGAAATACGTCTCGTGAAGGTGGGCTCTGAAGACTTCTAGTCGTCGTTCCAGTACTTTCTCTGGATAGTAAGAGCTGAATGCTTTGAAAAGTGTGAGGATATCCTCTTTTTGTTCTGCTGGAAACTCGGATACTGGGCATCCCTCTGGAACTTCGTTAGCAAGCTGTATTTATATAGCAATGCCGTCGATGTCAACTCACCATACGGAAGGACACGATTATCCTGTCTCGCTCCCCCTAGATGTCTCTCATCGAAAGGATTCCACCTATCTCCTGCCAAACTTTTCCCATCCATGCCTTTCGACAACGTTGCCTTCTCCTGTAACTCCCGGGGTAAACTCTGCATCAAACGTAAGGAAACCATCTCCTCCTCTTGAAACAAACGGAGTCCTTTATAAGGACCTTCGTCCACCCTATCCGGCTCAGCACCTAGGAAAGTAGGACCAATAACCATACGCTTTCCGGAAAATAATACAGTGAGACATAGATGATGGCCGAAGAATGAATATCCCCATGGCTGTGTAAGAGATGGTGTCCCAAACAAACGGAAATTGTAGGAATGCTCATTAAGGACTCCTTTCCCATTTACGAGATGCCCGAGGAAATCATTGGTGATGCAACACCCGTAGACTTTCTCATAACCTTCAGATGAGAATGATGCTTTCAGAACATCATGTATTCTCGTCTGGATTTCAGACGAGCATTCATCTAATCGAAGCCCACCTAAGTATACCTTAAAATCGGATCCTCAAATTTAAGAGAGACGGACCATACCAGGATTTATATAAAGCTCCGGATTGGACCAAAGTCTAAAATCATCCACCTCCACACTCTCAAAAGCGATTTCCTTCCTCTGCTCCCCACTCAGAACCCCCAACAATCTCCCCACCGCGGCAACAGCCTCATCTGTCGGCGCCCCCTCATCTTCCAAATAATCATAGACACCCTCCTGAACTTGGCCATCGGCAGTAAACCCTCTGTAAGGCTTTTCCAAGTTTTTGGCTTCCAGACGCTTTATGAGCCAGGCTGGGGCGTCGATTTTCCGTCGGGAATCACACCAGCTTGGCGCGCTATGCTGCTCTATACCTGCGATTCGGGGGTGTGTAGGTGAAGGGATTAGATCGCGGAAGGGGATCGTGGCGTCTGTCCGGGGAGCGGTGGGGTCGTTGGCTTGAACGAAGCCTGAGGAGGAGGGGTGAGCCATTTTTGATGTTTCGGAATATTACAGTAATAGAGAAATTGTTTGATTATTCAGTAAGAAAGAATACATTTGGTTCTATTAAGTATACTAGAAAGTCTTCTAACTGCTCATGATGGAGTATTCTAGGATTGAGAATTGAGGTCGGGGTAAATATATATCCGAGGTCAACATGGCATTGCGTGGAGAAGGTTTGTGGCATTTATAATCGATATTCTATTTTCATTCGTCTATTTTTTGGGTGAGAATATGATAAATTCAAATGTTGTTTCAGAATTACAAGTTTGTTATATCTAAATAGAAAATAAGTCTAACGTAAGTAGTGTATCCACGTCTAACGTTTAGACATTGAGAAGTTTCCCTATAAATTATACCAAACCCAAGAAATGATCCCTTCCATTGTATAAACAGAGATCCAACCATGACACTGCCCGCCATGTACCAATTCTGTAAGTGTCTGCAAATCCGCGCCCTCTACCTTGAACGACAACCTCAAGCTGCCTGAAGCAAACCCGGCAACGCTTCAATGATATATTCTACCACAGCATCCGGCCCCTTCTCAACCTGTAAACCCTGTGGTATTGCCATTGTTTTAACTCCCGGAACTGTATCCTTCGCTATTCGTTGGATTTGTTCACTTTCGCTGGGTGTCCACATCGAGGCAGAGAACTGTTCCAATCAGCAAGAACCTCCCCAGTGCTGCACAATAAGAACATACCACAATATCTGGCTTGATTTTCTCTACCGTAGGTTGAACATCCATGATTTCTGTTTTTCATCAGTTCGAGATAGGGATTATGGGGGAAGACGGAAGTCACTCTCTACGTTCTCAGCATGAACAATTGTGTATTTTTCCTTGACGGCCTCGATGACACGTCCAATTAATCTGTGCGCACGCTCTGGTGCTGTGTTGACAGTTACAAGTTTGAATGGACCGAGTGGTTGAGATTCAGAAGTCATGATGCGAAGGAGAAACAAGAAGTCCTATTGAATTATTATTCATGTCTACTGCTAGGGGGTTATGTACATATGTATATGTCATTTGTAAGGAAGTCATCGCACTCGGGCGATATTGTTGACTCCGATGGCGACATGCGGGTAAATCTTCTGTCGATTAAGGTGGGGTGAAGGCGGGGTGATGGTGGGATGCTGAACCAATGTTTAGCCATGGAGATAATCACGAAGACGGTAATAAGTTCGGTGGTTAAAGTATCCTCCGACCTTGAAGCAATGGATATCCAACACCCAGCTTGAACAGAACACGTCAAGTCCTTGGGAAGCATTTCTGAAAACCGGAGTACTGCGTACGTCGACATATAATGGCTCCCGCTTTCGATCGCAAGTTACCTTAACCATCTCATCCTACTATTAATCTAATAACTCCCAGGACTTGTACGATTTGTCCCCCGATCCGATGACTCCGCTATACTCATCGGCCAGCCCGTCGACGAAGTTTTAGACGTTGGCGCCGCCGTTCATGCTGGTAAAGAAGTCCTAGTTCAAGTCTTCAGTGGGGCATCTGTATTAGAGCCCGGAGCTCCTACAGATAAAGTATTAACTATCAAAAAACTGCTATCACCATTGGCACAAGAAGAAGTGGGAACTATCAGGTGTATTGGTCTTAATGTATGTTGAATCTTCAACTCTAATCGCAAAGAATGAATCCAAGAATCTAACTATATTAGTATGCTCAACATGCACGAGAGGCTAAAATGGAGTTACCTACCATTCCGACGCTCTTTCTGTACGTTCCACTTCAACTGATCAGCTGGCAAATCATCTAATATAACTTCAGCAAACCAAGTACGGCTCTCGCCGATCCGTGGCCAGCACAATACACAATTCCTAAATTTTCTCTGCACCACGATAGCGCAGACTACGAGTCCGAGCTAGCTATTGTAATTGGACGAACTGCAAAGGACGTCTCTGAAGCTGAGGCCTTGGACTATGTCCTTGGATACACGGCGGCGAATGATATCTCGTCTCGTTTCGACCAGTTCGCTCAGACACAGTGGTGCTTTTCAAAAGGATTTGACGGCTCTTGTCCTATTGGTAGGTGTACAATGATATCTTGTCTTGAGCTTCTAGTTAAGAGAATAAGACTAATACCTAGGAGGCCCTACGATAGTGTCAACCAAACTGGTTCCTGACACAAATGCTTTGCGTCTGCGAGGATTGAAAAATGGAAAAATTCTACAAAATTGCGGCATCAAGTGAGTAATACCTTATAGCATATCGAACTTCAACCGAGCTGGTAGTAATATATGCTTAAGTGACTTGATATTTTCCGTTCCAGAAATTGTTAGCTTCTGCTCTCAGGGCACGACATTGACACCAGGAACTATTATCTTGACAGGTACACCTGCAGGTGTCGGGTTTAGTTTCGATCCCAAGGAGTATTTGAGGGATACAGATGAATTTGCCGTCGAGATATTGCCGCACATTGGGACTTTGGTTACGCAATTTGTGAATGGGAAGTAGATGTATCACAAGATGCCACCAGAATCAGTAGCGACATGGAATCCAATCACGTAACTAATCCAAAAATCAAATCTAACCCATCCAAACCCTAACACCAACCCCGAACTCCCTAATAAACCTCATATATAGTCACATAAGCCTACAAGTCCCCTCGCTTTGGCCTCCAGCACTTTGCTTCGTCTTAACCGCCGTCTGGCATATATCCTCCCAAACCTCAGCCAGTAACTCTCCACTGAGAGCAGAACATTCCATATACTTATCACATCTTAGTTCCTGAGCTATTCGGTTAGCTTCCTGAGGGTATATAATACCGTTAGGATCAGTCTCGGAGCGTAGATCACGTTTAAGCCCAAGGAAGAGGATAGGAAGTTGGGAGTTCATTGTGAAGAACAATTTGTGGGTTTCTGGTGACCACTAATGGGTGTTAGTTGGGCTGGAAAGCAGGAAATTGGAGAGAGGGAGATGCACTAAACGTTGAATGTTGATTAGGCTTAGACGGCAACTTATATCATAGCAAAGAATTACAAGATCCGGGTTCAGTAATTTCCAGGTCTCGGGGCTAGACGTATCGTAGAATTCGAGGCGATAAGAACCATTGCGAGGGCGAAGCTCGAAGATAAATGGTTGATCCGCATCTTGAAGAAGAGGAATAGATTGCTTTGGGGGGTTTTGGGAGGTATTAGGCCCATAACCTATTCTCCTATTTTATTTTTAGTCCTGGTATAAAAAGATGACTTAGCGAGGCTGAGGGGTAATTCGAAGCTGGGAAAGGGAATACATACGAGAGGAAAGTCGACTTACCGACTTCCGCATCTCCAAGCAGCAGTATAGAGACAGAGATTTCTTCCGAATCAACCATTTGGATTCACATTGGCAGCAAAAATGCCCATCTTGGGGAAAACCAAAACTGATCAAGTTGAACACCCAAAATAAAAATTACGATGTTTGATCACGTGGAGATAAGATCCCTGAGCTCTTGTTTTTAACCTCACTCCTAAAGAAATGAGTCAAAAAATGCAGGCGATTCAAACGGTATGAAGGGGTTGCAGTTGCAAATTTTTCGGCAAATAGAGAATGTGTCTGTTCGTACGTCAAAAGTACATTTTCATAGCTCGACAAGCCTATGTTGGAACACGAGGGAAATTGCCAGTTGGAACGAAGCTGTAGCTGCGAAGAGAATGGCAGAGAAACAGGAGAAGATTGATTATATGACGTGGTCAAATGAGAAGTTGATTGAAAGGGTTACACAATTGGAATTGGAATTGGGGAGTAAGAACCAAAGGTAAGAAACTTTCATATTTAAGACTCGAGAGCTAAGAAAATTCAGTGTAATGACCACACCACCTAAGAAAACCTATAAGAAGACACGTGCAGCGCGGTTTTTTGACCCCTCAAAATACAATACTCGCCTGATAGCCCTGAAACTGGCATACCTTGGGAAAAACTACAATGGATTTGAATACCATGCCGGGACCGAAACGCCACGACCTACCATTGAGGAAGAGCTTTGGAAAGCGCTGAATAAAGCACGGTTAATCTTCCCAAAAGATACGCATCCTCTAAATCCCGGGAACGTCAATTTTGAAGGCTGCGAGTATTCGAAATGTGGCAGGACAGATAAGGGGGTCAGTGCTTTTGGACAAGTTATTGCCGTTCGAGTTAGGAGTAACCGACCGTTGGCGAAGAAGCACCAGGAAGAAGAGATTGAAGAGCAAGAAAATCGGGGTAGTATAAATACGTATCCCCAAGAAGGAGGGATTGGAATCCAAGCGATGCCAATTACCCCATCATACAGCCAAAAGAAAGCGAATATAGAAAAACCTCCAACTCCGAGCATCGAAGATGCGGACTATGAAGACTCCCTAAATTTCGACCCTGTCACCGACGAAATCAACTATCCCTCTGTCCTGAACCGGCTTCTCCCCCCTGATATCAGAATCCTAGCCTGGTGTCCCTTCCCGCCCATCGGTTTCTCAGCACGCTTCTCCTGTCGAGAGAGACGCTATCGATACTTCTTCACACAACCCGCATTTGCTCCCATTCCGCACCAGCTCGAGCAACGCAAATCCTCAAACACGACTCTCCTCAACGCTGATATAAAAGATGGCTGGCTAGATATTGCGGCCATGCGAGAAGCCGCCAGATTATTCGAAGGCGTGCACGACTTCCGGAATTTCTGTAAAGTGGATCCCAGCAAGCAGATATCGAATTATGAGCGCAAGATCTATTATTCGGATATTGAGGAGGTGCAGGATCAAACAGGTGCTTTGGCTTATGTGAATGGATCTTCGTTCTCCCCTACTTCTGATGCGGGGAGTGAGGGGTTTCCTAAGATTTACTCTTTTACGCTGCATGGATCTGCGTTTCTTTGGCATCAGGTTAGACATATGGTCGCTATACTATTCCTCGTTGCGCAACGATTGGAATCCCCTTCTATTGTGAGCGAACTCCTCGATATCGAGAAGAATCCCCGAAGGCCTTGTTATGAAATGGCCACCGACACGCCGCTCGTACTGTGGGAATGTATATTTCCTCAGGAAGGTGATGAGACACGGACCGATGCATTGCACTGGGTATATGTAGGCGATGGACCTAACAACGGGGAGTCTAAATATGGGACTGCAGGGCTTTTGGATGATCTATGGGAGATGTGGAGAGAGCGGAAGGTGGATGAGGTGTTGGCAGGGACATTGCTTGATGTGGTAGCGAAACAAGGACAGGAAGTAGAGAGTCTGAGTGTAAAGCAGAGGATGAGGGGCAGGAGTCAAAGGGTTTTTGATGGCGATAATACTCCAAGGTTGCAGGGCGTTTATACGCCTGTAATGCGGAAACCGAGGATGGAAAGTGTGCATGTTGTGAATGAGAGGTATGCTGTTAAGAGGGGATTTGAGGACTCGGAGGATATGAAGAATCAGGGGTATAGGAGGTTAAATGGGCAAGCTGTTGTTGGAAATGATGGGATTTGATTTTTGTACATTAGGACTTTGATACCCATGTCCATCCGTATCATATGACTTTAACAAATATTTACAGTTCGTTATAAGACGACGATAGTCCTCAAGTAAACTTGCGACTCCCTTTTCCCATACATCTTTCTCATCAATATCCTAAGACCTTCTAATCGATATCAAGATCCTACTGCTTTCTCCATTTCGAATAGACGTCGATGAATCCTCCTATAGCTCTCTAAGACGAAGATATTTCCGATAAACATCTTCATAAAGAACCGGAGACACAGCAGCCTTCAACATCTGCTCAAACTCTAGCTCCAGCTTAGAACGCAGATCAGATGCTGAAGCAACTTTAGCACGATCCGGGAGATCTTGCGCAGGGGTTTCAACAGCAGGAGGCGAGCGCGAGATCACCATATCCAAAGCCATCGTATCCATATCCTCCACCATCTCATCGACAGGGAAACTCTCATCCTCATACCTCTTGAACTGCAGGATAGCCATTCTGAAGAATTTCTCGCGCAGGTCCAGTCTGACCCTGATATGGCGTTCTACCATCTCTTCTCGAAGATACATTAATTGTATGACCAGCAGGGAAATACCATAGGCTTCCTATTTGAGATATATTTGGTTAGCGGCTAGAAATCGTAGGGCGGGGGCTGGTTCGTTAAAACCTACAATGAGCACATTTACAAGTGGGAAGCAGATTTGGAAATTGCAGACGTCAGGCGTTACGACAAATTTGTCTAATTCCGACGCAAAGTCTTTGAAAAATCGGTTTGCTACTGCTAGATCCTTGACACTTATATCAACATGGCTGATTCCAATGTCGAAAAAGTCATCCAGGCGCTGCTCTTGTGTGGAGATTATTCTCTTGGGAGTAATGGCACCATGAGCACTCACTGGCAGTTCTTGAACCTCAAAATTCGGTCTGCCGTGTTTTTGGATTTGGGCCGCAAGGCGGTTGTTGAAACCATCCACTTGAGCCTTGATATACTCAGACCAAGCCCTAAGACGAGATCTACAGCTAATTTGGTGGAAAACAGGAGATGCGGAAGAGTACTCCGAGAAGAGAAAGACCGTGTCTATTGTTACAAGGAATGCTTTGGGTTGGATATCGTCTCCCTCTTGTACAAGAGCATACAGAAATAGACGGGAGTCTAAGTCTCGCTTCATAGGGACTGCTATTGGAACGACGTCTGGATCTGTGCTCAACGTATCTTGGGTCGGATTTGCCTTATAAGAGATGGCCTTATGTGGCGAAACACCCACAACAAGATACTTTTCGACTCTGTCTTTGGAGGGCCGTTGAAGACTGTCATCATAAAGAGATTGTAAGGGATAAGCACGATGGATTTCTTTCTGGTATGCGGATATGCCAATCTTCACGGCATATATCCATCGATTTTGTTGTCGTTGAGATAGCCCGACAATATATTTGGTCAAGGCGAGGTTAAGGGCAATGTCCTGCGAGTTTTCGCTAGCATCTGACGGTAAACCATGAGTTGGTGTAGCTGGAAGCTCGTTTTCTATAACTCTCTCGACATCCACATCGATCTCTTGCTCGCCATCTTCCTTTAATGCAAAATTAGACACAATTCTCAGAAATCAAGGAAACATGTGCCTACGGTCATTGAGATATTATCTTGAGAGACAGCTCCGGTGCTTTCTCGAGGCTTAGTTGCTTTCTCATCGTTCATTTCTTTGAAGCCTATAAGTAAGTATAAGATAGACATCTTCAACAAGGGAGGAAGAAAATTAACCATTGCGGACGCGTTTTCGGCTCCTAGCATTCTCCATTTTTATGGCAGAATAAATACCATAGAAGTTGCAATTGCCTTTGAGAAACCCCTGCGAGATATAGAGTTGCTAAGTGGTGATGCAAGAGCTTGGTCGTGCGAAATAATTACAAATTTTGCTGCTTTTTTAGGTTGGAAGTAAAAGAAATCTGGGTACGTAGCTGCTAACGCGTACGTATTCGATCTAAAGACTAGATCGAGCACGTGGCTATAATAAACGTATATTCACTACCGAAGATAGTATATATATGCCGAATGTGCGAGCCTTCACTATTCACGTTCAAATTAGACACTTGAGAAGACTCTCAACATTGTTTTCTCCATTGTTAGCTTATTACTTCTAAGCAACATGGAAGTATCATCCTTTGATTATATATATATAAAGAATAAACAGAGTTCATGCAGGGTAGACAGGCATTTCTGTCTGAATTCCAAAACACAATATGGACTTTGCAATTATCGCTTGTTCCCTTGACATGTATTTCCAGGGGAATCCGACTAGTTTGACGAGTCTAAAAGGTTAAACTAATCTTGTTCGCCAGACGTACATAGAGTCTAGACTTGGATTAAAAGCATAATTATCTCTAGATGCTATATAGACATTGGATAATATAGATTCAGACTTCTCAATGTTCGTCATATTGGCCTACATTGGGATATCAGGATTTGACCTAACCTATATTCTAGATCAGGGTGAAGATCAGGCACTTGCTGATAATTAAAATCCTAGAATGGCATAAGCAAATCTAGCATGATTTATATTTGAAAAGATCACAATCCAAGTCCAGGGGGCAGATGTTACAAGACTGCATTTGTGGTATTCCTTTTCACAAGCCACCTCCAACACCTGCAAATGCTACCTCCCGAAACGCCATTCTACCCAAGAATCATTTTTCGGACGCCAAAACCATTTTCTCTCTTTCACTTCTCCTCCGTTGATGCTGTTTTTTCGTATGTCTTCGCTCATTCTCTTGCTTCCTCTTAATAGATTTAAGCTCTTCAGTTTTAATCTCACCAGCCTTCTTAACCACCTTTGGAATATGTCTGTGGCGTTTGATACGTCTGATTTCAGGCATATGGGAATAACGCTCTACGAGAGCTTCACTATACTCGAGAGATTGGCGCTGTTTAGCTGATTTGATACCCTCTCGTTTCGAGGCATTGGCTCGCCATAATCGGATATTTCCATCGTCAGATCCGGAGAGTATGTATTTCGAATCGGGAGTCCATTTGACGGAAAATACTCTTTGCATCCGTTTGGTATGGTAGATATCCCGTGAATGACCCTTCATACGACTCCATAATCTTACAGTTCGATCGTAAGAAGCACTGACAAGCTCTTCACCAGTAGGACTAAACTCAACATCCATAACAGCCGCCACGTGATCCTTCAAAATATTCAGAGCCCTATCAAGTTTTCGCATATCAAAAATGTAGATATTGTGATCCTCATTCGCAACAGCAAAATTAAAAGCCTCCATCGGATTCCAGGAAATGGCATTAGAAGCAAATTTTAAGACGGTTTTGGCCACAGGTGAAGATGTCCGTAGATCGTAAAGAACAATTGAACGATCAGTTGCCACTGATGCCAGAATCGATGTTTCGGTTTGATTGAAAGAGACTGCAGTGATTGTATCCGTTGATGTAGGCCATTTTAATTCCTCGGGGGGTGCTGTATACCTCTCTAAATCATATATGGAAATGACCCCAGAAGCAACAGCAAAGGAATTATGGGATCTATGATGTGAGATACTCGTAAAAGCATTCGTGCCTAGCCATGTAGCTGACGGCACCGATCTGGAAGGCGTATTATATGGATCAAAGAGCTTGATAGTCCGATCGCTCGCGCAAGTTAAGAGTTTCTGATCCCTCGTCCATGCCATCCCTTTCACAATATTCTCATGAGCAGTTCCATTCCATATCTCTTCCCGACTGGTCAAATCCCAGACTTTTACTATACCATCTCCACTTCCACTAGCAAATCTCTGCAAAGAATTCGGGTCCTTGGCCATCGTGTAGACGCCATCGACATGGCCTCTCCCCAGTTGGGCTATGAAAGGTTTTGCAAACATTCGCTCTAATTTAGTCGCATTGAGAGCTCGAGTATATTCTCTTGCTCTTGCGAAAGGGTGAAGAGCAGGATCGAGGTTGCGGGGCTGCCTTGCGACATCAGACCCGGGGGCCTGAGCCGACGCGGCAGAGCGTGTAAGAGCTTTGATTTTCTAGAAAAATTCCACATCAGTATGTAAGCCCGCTCAAGGGATATATGTACATACCATCTTGCGTTAAATATTGTCGCCATAATGGATAATTTTTGCAGAGGTTTGCGGTCGTTAAAAAGATTGGCGATTTGTGCAGGGATCTGATTTTAGCGCGCCGCGTTGGAGCTTAGGTACCTAGCGACAGTCGTTGTAATGGGAATACCCTCATAAATTCATAAACACCACGGCCATCTTCACACATACCAAGATGGCACTAGCAGATTCCGCAAAGGTACAGGAGGCCCAGAAGCTGGCTAAGACGAATCCGAGAAAGGCAGAGGCAGAATTCAAGGAAATTATCTCGAAACCACCCTCAGTTACTTCAGACGCTGCCATACGGGAATATGAGACTGCACTGGTTAGCTTAGGAGAGTTATATCGAGATGCAAAGTGGATTGCTCTTATCGGACTATTCAGAGACCATTACTGATAATATATAGGAGAGCAGATGATCTGGTTGATCTGATTGAGAAAAGCCGGACGGTGTTATCATCTTCGCGAAGGCCAAAACGGCAAAACTAGGTATGGTTGGATACATTGTGACACCTCTCTATGACCTCCCGAGCAGCAGAGAAGCTAAATTATTGCTCTAACAGTCCGACAACTCCTCGATCTCTTCCATGCCATCCCCGACACAACAGACACCCAAATTGCCGTGACGAAAGAATGCATTGAATGGGCGAAATCCGAACGTCGAGGCTTCCTCCGCCAGAACCTTGAAACCCGACTTGTAACGCTCTACATGGTCAAACAGTCGTATATTGAAGCCCTCACACTGATCAACAGTCTGCTGAAAGAGCTCAAACGTCTCGATGACAAACTCGTGCTCGTTGAAGTGCAACTGCTCGAATCGCGTGTCTACCATGCACTAGGGAACACAGCTAAAGGACGAGCAGCATTGACCAGTGCCCGTACAAGCGCAGCCTCAGTCTATACTCCTCCTCTCCTACAAGCCGGTTTAGACATGCAATCTGGAAAACTACATGCCGAAGACAAAGATTTCAATACCTCGTTCTCGTATTTCATCGAAGCATTAGATGGATATCACACTCAAGACGAACCTGAGAAAGCCACCGCGGCATTACAATACATGTTGCTGTGCAAGATCATGCTCAACCTCGCCGACGACGTCAACCAACTAATGACTTCCAAGCAAGCCGTAAAATACGCCGGAAAAAACCTTGAAGCTATGAAAGCTGTCGCACGCGCGCACTCCAACCGCTCACTGGAAGAATACGAGAGAGCCCTAGGGGATTATAGACACGAACTCGGTTCTGACCCTTTCATCCGCAACCATCTCCGCCGTCTCTACGATGCCATGTTAGAGCAAAACCTGATAAAAGTGATCGAGCCATTTTCTCGCGTGGAGATCGAGCATATTGCCAAGATGGTGGGGCTGGATATGCAGCAGGTGGAGCGGAAATTGAGCCAGATGATTCTCGATAAAGTGATTATCGGGGTGTTGGATCAGGGTGCCGGATGTCTTATTATATACGATGAGACGGAGAGAGATGAAGGATATGATGCGGCGTTGGATACAATCGAGAAGTTGAGTAGTGTCGTGGATGTGCTTTATACTAATCAGGCTTCTATGCTAGAATAAGTGCTGGAAATATGAGATGCGGGGGTGGCAGGGAAGGGGATTAGATCCAGATTTGTATTATAGAGCAAAAATGGACTGGTATTTATCATGGCTACATCAACTTCTTATCAAAATCAAAATCACATATCCTCATATGCTTTCTAAACCTTAATACTTCACAGTAGATGGCACACGCTTTGCAGATGATTCGAATTGCTTTGTCCTGTCCTAAACTCCTACAAACCGTAAAGCAACTTGCACCCAACCCGCTAGAATCAAATACTCATACTCTTCATATAATATACTCCCATCTCTAGCTTTCAATCCCCAAACTCAGCATCATAAAGCCTGAACCACCTCACCCTTCTTCTCCCTCTCCCTCTCCCTCACTCCTTCGTCCGATCAAACCTAGTGCTCTCCTCTCCTCCCCAATAACCAATGCGAAAACCCTCTTCGCAATGACCAATTCCTCCCAACCCTCCACTTTTCCTCGAAATTCATCTACAACCTCCAAATGCCATTGTTCCAACTTCAGTCTCTCTCCTTGTGCACTAATAGTCTTCCCAAGTAAGTTCGAAATCACTCTTGTGCTGCTTCTCCTCCTACTGTGTTCTTTCTCCCATTCTTCTACATTTTCTGGCTTCCATGATTGTAATATGGAGTCAAGGAGCAGCCAGTGGGCGCGTGACCAGGTTGTTGACGAGAGTGTAGGAGAAGGGGAGGAGAGGGGAGAGGAGGATGCGAAGGCCACGGTTTTGGTAGGGGATGTTTGGCTGTTGTTTCCAGAGCCAGAGGTGGGTTTTAGGGGTGAGCGGAGACATGATTTTGTGGGGGAGTTGTTGGAGTATTGAAGTGGGCCAAGAACGAGAGGAATAGTTTCTGTCCATTCTAGAGTGCGTTTGTTAACATCTGGATTCTCTTGTCTTTCGTAAGTGATGAAGGGTTCTATCGAATCACTACATGCGGAAGGAGATAACTCAACCGTAGCGATTTGGTGGACTCGAAGTGTGTTCGATTTACTTGGAGATGGAGGTGTAAGTGCTTTTGACAATGACGATGAGATATCAGGAGTACTTTTATCAGAAGAAACATTCTTCGAAATCCCGCCAAAGATCCCTTTAGTGAATGAGGTAGGTGGTTTGACAGGTGATGACATAAAATTCGTTGGTACATTTATATCCCCGGCCGCTCTGACTCGGGGCTTAAATCCCTGCTTCTGTGGAATAGGTGCAAGAGGCATTTTTTCTGCCGAGTTGTCTATAAATGACTGGACTTTGTTGCTATCCTCGGAAATTGACGAGCTCACGGAGATTGTACTCTCACGAGAGCTTTGACGAGAGCTGGTAGGAAGGACTGGAAGCCCCTTGACAGGTGAAGATCCCAGTAGCGCGGAGAGGTCAAGGTTGCTATTGCTCCGGACACGGGGTTTAAAGTTTGATTTTTGAGGGATGTGCCACACTGAGATCTCTGAAGTATCGGCTTCCTCCACAGAATTGCCTGTTTGCTGTATCGAGGGAATATATCGAACAGAAACAGGCTGGGATCTCGGATTACTTGCAAGGGCTTTAGTGGTAGGAACTTTGAGAGCTAGAGGTGCTGGGGATGATAAGTGGGATAGCTCATCCCAATACACAAGCTTTTTGCTACTCTTTCTCCAAGGGCTAGGAATCTTGCCCCTTCTTGGCTTCTCGAGATTATCCCGGTGTGGTTCCTCGGCATGTAGAGGAGCAGGTGATGAAGAATTTAGTGTTTCCAACAACAATGATAATTCATCATTATCATCTGCTATAATCTTATCCGACGTGTGGCTATCATCAGAGTCAATAACCACAACTTGGTCGGCATTTGCTAATGCAGCATCTTTTATTACTTCCGCTCTTTCCGCAGCACATCTTGCCTCCCATGGATCCAATTCTTGTTCATTCACCACAACTTCATTGGTTGGACGGACTTCATCTGCTTGCCAACTCATGGCATCTTCACTCACAACGGATTTAGCTGAACTAGTACCGCACGTCTGGTTGGGCATTTCAAGCGTGTACGCTTGCTTCTCTTGAGGGGATGGAGAACGTCCACCTAAGTGGGCATTACTAAATGGATCATCTTGATGCATTGACTGCTTCAAGGTATTCCGTTTCGAGGAACTTGGGATTAAGCCACCAGCGGTATTAGGCCCAGGAAGGGATGGTTCCTGCGCTTGAGATGCTACGGGGCTAAAGTAAGAATCTCGTGCAATGCTTGAAGATCTTCTTTCTGCAATCGGACTCTTGAAAGGGCTTCCCAGGCTCTGAGCCCTACCTCTAGGTGACGATGGAACGACGATACCTTGAAGTACACGACCAGCACGTACGATAGGAGACAGAGTAGGCCGCATATTTTGGTCAGCCGCAGATGAACTAGGCTGTAGCTTCGGAGGTGGCATAGGTGGCAATGATGGAGATGAGAATACTATGGAAGGTGTTTGAGTCATATCTGGATATAATTGACGCTGTTGGCGAAGATGTGCGGTATATGTATATCTACGAGGCGCTACAGACGGAGGAGAAGACTTCAATTGGGTATTAAGCAGATATGAAGCATCTCCTTTCTGGGATCCAGTAGATTTTCTTTCAGATTGCAGAGCACCATCGCTTAATGCTTGAGTGATGGCTTCTTCACCTGCAGGCGATGGAGTTTCGTCGGGAGTTAGCAGTCTAGTAGAGGCAGATTCTAGGAGAGCTTCATTTGGATGTTGAATAGAGCTCTTGGGTTTTTCCTGAGCGCTCGATCTACTCGATGTTGATGGCGGATCAACTGTACTCTCTGGCTTAAACACTGTCCGACGTAAAGGTGCAGGAGTGGCAGCTTCTAATATAGCAGACGGAATAGCAGAGAAAGAATCCTCGTAAGCATTTTTTGAATCATTATTGGCAGGCACAGGTGTTACCTGATTTGCTTTTGGTCTTCTCGGAGTTGCAGCATCGAGAACTTCAGGTGAAATGCTCGAAAATGAGTCGTTTGGATAAACATTTTGGATCGAGAGGAGGTTTGGGTTCTGTGCTTGTCGACTGAGGGTAGCGGCCTCCAGAACTTCCGCAGCAATACTGGAGAAAGAGTCATTCGGATTTGTGGTGTTGAATCTCTGTGCTGATAGATAGCTTTCGTTTCTGGGTTTCTTGGCAGTATTATTCGCTTGCATAGGCATAGACGGACTGCTCAGATGTTCTCTCAGTGAAGGAAGTGAGCCCACAGATATCATACTAAATCCTTCACTCTCAAGAACTGTATCGAATTCCGACAATTCACCCACATCATCTTCATGCTCCTCTGTATATTGGTTGGTCTCAGCAACTGAAAGCTCTCGCTGGGCATCATGATATGATCCTTGTTGGCTGAGTGTGCTTTTATTTGGAGAAACAGCCGGTGAAGAGTGGTTGCGAGTCCTCCCTGCTGAGCTCAATGGTCCCGGTGCTTTAATGAATCGGGGGCTTGACCATCCTGGCTTCCCTGGAGTCTCGTTCCCAGAACGAAATCGGGCAAGTACAACGCCAGGATCATCTACATATGGTTCGTCTATAGTAGTAGTTGATCGAATCGTGGAAAATGCTGAGTGAGAGGGTTTTCCGTTGGCGTTAATAGGCTCTAAAACACCATTTGAACCTGAAGACTGGCCACCACGTCCTCCAGGAACTGACTCCCCTCCCACGTTTGCATCTTCCAATACCGGGACTTCATCGGGTAATAATGTCTTCCTTCTACCCCTCCCTTTCCTACTGGATACATTCAAAATAGGGTTTTCTGATAGATCCGTCTGTTGTGATGCGGGAGTTGATTTCCTCGGTGTTCCCTTTGTTGGCCTAGACCGTGATCTTCCTTTTCCTCGCTCAATTTCCACTCCTTGACCGACTTCAAAATCGAAGTCCTCCTCATCATCCCCATCTACTAAATCACCAACACTTCTCCTGCTACGGCGTTTTTGTGTTGGGGTACTAACGCGTCGACCAGTTTTGGTCGGAGTTCCAATTGACTTACGAGGCCTACCTCGACCTCTCTTTGGCGTAGTTGCTTGAACATCATTCTCCGTATCTGACAGTCCCTTCAAGGGAACAGTTGTCGTGGTAGTTTTTTCTCTTCTCCAAGTCTTTGGAAGCGAGATTTGACGAGTGTCTACATAATGATCACATGTGTTCTCCGAATCAGAGTTCCCGGCCTCGACAGTAATCTTAATCTTCTGGGGCGATAATTGATCTCCTACATCTAATTCGAAGGTTTGTTTTGCGGGAGAACTTCCCTGAGTCAGAAGGGAATGCCGGGTTCTCGAGGATCGTCGCGTCTTTGGAGGAGATTGGAAGGTCGGACTATCATTGAGAGGATCTGGTGAAGATAATAGAGCTTCGTCCGCGTATGCCATCTTGACGCGAACGACGCGTTTGGTTGACTAAAGAGATGTTGTTTTTGGAGTAGTGTATATCCTGAACAAAGTTAATGTCTGTAGCAATTTGAGATATTCGTGTACCCCAGGAGAACAAAAGTCCAAAACAAATAATATGAGTATCTTGAAAAGAGCTTGAAAGTCGCTGGGTTTGTTGACATGCATCCCCACGGCAGCAATGGCTTCAGGACACTTGAATGATTGGTCCAATCCGGTCCAACCCCAACTTCTATCTAAACCTGATTAATAATATACACTGACTAATCCATCGGTCCAAACGATACCCCTGCAATTCTCTTACCGTGACACCCATTTGCATATTGGGAGGTGTCAATAGCCACTTCTTACAGTCCTTTATTAATGCCGAACTTGTGGCGAACACTAGCATATTGCGTGATGCTCCAAAACTTTCTAATCAACCTCGGCTTTACACCGCAAAAATGGGCCAGAAAAGGTTTGGATTGATTTCCAAGTGTCCCATGACGTGCCAGCTTAGAAATAGCAATTGCGATCCAAGCCACTAACCTACACACACACACACACACACATATATATATATATATATGTCTATTTGCTCCTCTTTACTGACATCACTTCTCATCAGGCAGATTTCAACCAAGAGATCTTCGAGATACTCCCAAACACTTACACCTAGATTACTTCGTCACCCATAGATACTCCAGTACAATATAGAACACACAAAATGACGACCGCAGCACCTCTCCATGCCACGCCGGCACACAACCTGTCCGCATCCGCTCGCGCAGAAGCATCTCCTCTAGTCGATGACAACACATACATTCCGAGAGGCGATGTGACTGCCACTCTAAACTATTTCCAACCACCAGAAGATGGATCTGCTCCCTTCAACTACGTCGAAAAGGCACCGGAAGGCCAACCTCAACGTAACTTCGGGGATTTCAATATGCAAGTCCCCTTCAAGGATATCAGAGGCCAGGAGTCGAATTTCACCCTCGACAAGGACGCTTTCAAGGTAGTTTCGAATGTACCCGAATCGGCGGAGAGAGATTTCGTCGATGATGACTCAATCAAGAAGAATTATTACCCTGAGGTTGAGAAGCTCATCTTGGACAATGTGCCCGGATCAAACAGAGTCTTCATTTTCGACCATACCATCCGTCGCTCGAATCCAGACGCTCCTCGAGCTCCAGTCCAAAAAGTTCACATCGATCAAACACCCAAGTCTGCGAAACAACGTGTCAACCGACATCTTCCAGAGGAGGCAGAGAAGTTGCTTCAGGGCCGTTACCGAATTATCAACATTTGGCGTCCTCTGAATGGTCCGGTTCAAGCCTCCCCACTCGGATTCGCATCCTCATCAACTCTCAAAGATGAAGATCTCATCCCAATCGAGCACCGATACCCGGATACAACTGGTGAAACTGCTGGAATCGTTTACAATGCTAGCCAGAAATGGCACTACTTATCCGGAATGAAGAACAACGAGAGACTATTCTTGGAATGTTTTGACAGCGACTCTTTGAAGTCTGGTTCCCAAGTGCAAGGTGGAAGAGTTCCACATACCGCTTTCGCAGACCCAAGAACTCCACGGGGAGCACCAGGTCGAGAGAGTATTGAAGTTAGAGCTTTAGTTTTTGGGCCATGATTGAAATTCTCAAGCGGGATGGTCTGGAGTTTGCTAGTATGATTAAACACGTTTCCTAGAGCTGTACCTACTAGAATGCACATCATACCTCTCTAGTTGACTTTGCTTTCGGTGATGTGAATCCTCAAATATTCCAACTTTTCTCGACTTTATTGTCATGTGACCTAACCGCCCTGAAAGTTCTGGCTGTGGGGAAATGGATCATTCCTTCACGCTGAACATCCCCAAAGCTTGTTGGCTTGTTCTCCAAAACCACAATATCCATTATGAACGCTCATGCCTACCACTGGGCCAAGTCATCCGGCCTCTCAGCTGGTGTCCCAAGCATCAGCACTATTACTCCCCCATCCAACCTCTCATCTAACCCTCCCTCCTTTGACGCCATCGTAATTGGCGCAGGCTACGCCGGTCTAACTGCAGCACGCGATCTCACCCTCTCTGGCTACAAAGTTCTTCTCTTAGAAGCACGTACCCGTATCGGCGGCCGCTCCTATTCCACCACTACAAAAGAGCATGTTTTTGATCTAGGCGGAACGTGGGTTCATGAGAATCAACCGAATGTATGGAGAAATATCTGCCGTTATAACATGCAGGACCAATTGGAGAAATCGATGGATTATTCGGTGGGGTTGAATGAGTTTATGCTAGATACGAAGGAGGGGAGGAGGGCTATGAGCCATGATGAAGAGGTATCATCACCCTTCTAACTTTCTTCATTATTTCAAGCTAGACTAGTAGTTGACGAAGCTAGGATGCGCTCATCGAAGCCTCCCTCCTAAAATTCATCAATATTGACTCCGCCTACGGAAGATCCCTTCTCCCTGACCCCTGGTTCCTACTTTCCCATCCCTCTCTCCACCCCTACATATCCCTCTCCGCATCTGACCGCATTTCCCAAATTTCCTCTGCGCTCTCGCCCACGGAGCTTCTGGCCTTAGAATCTTTCATCCTCCTCTGTTCCGGGTCCACGCTTCGCAAGACCTCGTTTCTAGAATTCCTGCACTGGTGGGCTCTTTGCGGCTATTCCTTCCAGGGCTGTATAGCCCATCTCGACACGTTTGCATTCAAGGACGGGCAATCGAGTTTTGCGATTAGGTTTTTTGAGGAAGCGGTGGCGACAGGGAGGTTAAGTTATGTTTTCAATGCGCCAGTTACGGAAGTGAAGGATTTAGTTAGTTCGGGTGTGGACGTCACGACCACCTCTTCACAAACCTTCCATGCGAGGAAAATTATTTGCACTATACCTTTAAATGTCTTGACCAGTATAGCATTCTCGCCTCCGTTACCAGGAATCAAGAATGAAGCAATTAAGATTGGCCATATGAATCAATGTACCAAGATCCATGTGGTGGTCAAAGGGAAGGAGATGAGGAGTTGGAGCTCTATTAAAGATCCGAGTGAGAATGCAATGTTCTATATGTTTGGGGATGGGATTGTAGAGGATAAGGAAGTAGGAGAGACGCATCTGGTAGTTTTTGGAGCGGATGAGGTTAAGTTGCATCCTGAGGAGGATATAGATGTGACACTAGGAGTATTGAGGGAGTTCAAGGAAGATATTGATATTCAGGACGTTGTGAGCAACGCCTTCTTTCTTGATTACCGTTTCGCTTCAATGTCTTTCCACTTCTCAAAGTTTACTGATACTGATAGATATAGATATTCCATAACTGGTCTAAAGACCCGTATTCCAAAGGAGCTGTAAGCATCTCCCCTTCCCTACCTCCCCCTCCTCATACTCAACCCACAAAATCCTAACCCCAAGCCAAAAGTGGTTCTTCCCGTCTCCCACCCTAACCGCCTCCCATGTCTCCGCACTCCGTAACCCTAACTATAACATCCATTTCGCGAGTTCGGACTGGGCGCTAGGGTGGCGGAGTTTCATAGATGGTGCTATTGACGAAGGAGGGAGGGCCGCGGTGGAAGTTGGGAGGGAATTAGGATCATAAATCTATTTGTGTTGGCAAAAATTCAATCATGTATATCTCTAAGAAACCAGTCTAGCCACCAATGACATCTATGTACAAGGACGAGAAATATCTACCCCATCGTCTTTACCTATCATGATGCTGCTTTTGCACGTCTAGGCCTAGTTTGTGTTTGTGGCCCTTCATTGGTGCCCGAACGGGACATTGGTACGCTCCCAGCCATACTGGGCTCCACAGAATTTTCTTCGGAAAATTCGCCCCTAATACCAGCCAACAATCCCCGATCATTGGCGTCTGAACGAACGAAACGCTGATATCTCGCAGGATTCAGAACAGCCGCCAAAAGCTCCCTACCACCATTCTCTTCACGTAAGTTACTGCCAAAAGTACTTTGTTGATTCCATCTGCGGGCTCTTTTCATGACCTCTATATCAGAAATAGCTTCTTCGGCGGTGAGAGGGGCTGGATGTCCAATGGTATCAAGTCTACCATAGGGCTTAGCCATGACCGAGAGAAGGGCAGGTGGTAATTTGGGAGCGGCTTGAGTAATGGCGTCCATGTTGCCAGGATAGTTGAGATCAGTTACTATGTCGATGCCGATGGTCGTAGAGAAATTGGGCACAGCTGCGCCACGAGTACTGCGAGTTGCGTGAGAGTACTGGCGTTCCATGGATGGGGCTTCAGCTGGTGGTGGCGTCTCTTCATCGTACAGATTTTCGACGGGCTTGTCGATGTCGGAATTTGATTCAGTGCCGTTGGGAAGGGAGTCATCGCCATCATCGTAAGGCTGATGACGGACCATGTATTTGTGAGCAGCAAGAGCGGCATCGGTGTAGGTCATTGCAAGTTCTTTCTCAGTGAAGAGCTTGTCAACGCTGTAAAGGTTGGACTCGACTTGAATAGAATGATCAAGCTTCTTCTCCGCATACCAAATCGGAGTACTGGTACCATCAACACGTTGGCGTGTAGGGGCTGGCGATTCATCAGAATCACCTGGCTTACGCTTGCGTTTGTTGCTATCACCAAATGTTGTGGCTTCGTCGAGATCGCGGCGGTGTCTAGTTGCTCGTTTTCCGTGAAGGCCACTAGGGCTGGCAGGATTTGCTAGACCATATTGGCTGGGATGTAAAAGAAGGGGATTGATTTCGGTGATCTCGGTCATGTCTTTATCCCTTAAAAGACGCGCCCTTTTGCTGGTAATGCTGTTGATCAATCGGTCGCGAATGGTGTTTCCAAGAGCACGATATTCATCTGCAGCAACTTTTCTTCGGTAGGTATCGGTATCAAGGAGCTGATTTATCTTGAGTTTGTAGGCTTTCTGTAATGTAATCAGTAAAATGTATCATAAAACAGAGGGGAGCATACCTGAGCAGAGGTTAACTCGGCGTCTTTTTTCTCTTTGGCGTCATTAACTTCCCCCGTGAACAGTTTGTATTGCCGTCCGGCGCCTTGAGGAATACCATTTGTCTTGATTTTGTGTTTTCGGATCTGTTCTTCGACCAACCGATCAATCGCCTCTGGGCTATCAGGGAGTAGATGCTCGCTGTGGACATCAGCCTCCAGAATAAGATTGATAGATATTTGGATCGCTTGGAGGTATTCGCGGTAATGAGCATCTCGATTCGAGGTAAACTGAGCTGAGAGCTCTGTAAGACGATCTGAGATCATTGTACGCCTTTTGTCTCGTTTGGAGAGTTGTAGTGGTGGAGAATGAGGATGTGTAGGACCCATGGTGGGGGATGCTGGTGGAGACGGACTGGTCGCCATAGCTTTTCCAGTAATACTGGTAGATGTAGGAGGTTTGTATGTGTATGTATGAGGAAGGTGCAATGTAAGAAGGTTCAGCGCTCGCAGATTAGGTGTGAGAAAATTGAAGTTCTTAGTTGTAGTTGTGCTCGCGAAATAAATCGAGGAAAGGAAGGGGCCTTTAGTAGTTATTGCTATTGTTGCAGGTTGAATAGACTAGTTCGTATTGTTGCTGATGTCAATCAGAAAGATGTTGTTGCAAGTAATTTCGTATTATTGTGCTGTGTGGTATTGTTGCTCGATTGAATAACAAAGTCCAATCCCTATTCTTCCAGAGGCTGGCAATGACGGTCGGCTTATTCCCGGTTCGGCTATACTGGTGCGAGGCTGAATCTCTCAAGGTTAATACAAGCACGTGATTTTATGCAAGGCTGAGAAATCCAAGAAAGAGAGGATGTCGTCTCGAGCATGAAGTATTTTTAAGTATGAAATGAGATCCTATTTGCCATTGTTTTCCGATGTCTTTTTTTTTTCTTTTTTAGAAATGATACGCGACTTCATGGGTTGGTATTTTTCTAATTGGTGATCCTCAAAGATAGCAAAATATATGGGAGGTAAGGTCTTATATCTGACTTAAGTAGTATGATACCATAGATTACTATAGAATACTTAATTAGACACCAAAAACTCGTAGTAAAATTCATTTATTGCTCCAATATGGAGAAATACCTGATGCAATGAAAGGGGCTCATTCACTTTCAGTCCCAACCATCTATAAAGGCAGAGAGCTATCCATAAAGAGGTCAACTTTTCCAGCTCTAAAGATGTTCCCATCCGAAACTCCCAAGCCACCAAAGTACCTTTTCTGCACCACATGGTACCCACACTATCAACACCAAATTATCTGGCTGCCATCGTAACAAAAGTGAAGTTAACTTTCGCTTGACCCCCCAGCGAAATCGTTGAAATCATCAGGAATTTTCCAGCCATGGGTCTGACAGGCACGAATGTAAGCTGTCATAGCTTCACCAGTATTATAGTCCCTTTGGTGTAGGTCCCGGGTTTCAAGACGTGCTGGCGAAGGTTCTGAGCTCATAAGTGCCATACGAACTTGTAGAAGAACGCTTTCAATCGAAGAAGCAGCACTCCATCCAGTGTTAGTTAGAAGTTCCATGCACATCGCTCCACCTGTTGTTACATGACCTCCACCACCATACATGAATGGCAGGAAACGTGGCCGAATAACTCGAACAAATGGCGGACTATGTGGGAAATCCTTTCCAAATCTCATCTCGATGACTATACTGGTGACACCGGCGAAACTCATATCCTCTGCCAAGGGTAATGAGGCATCAAACGAATGAAGTTCAAAATGCCACTGGTATATATTCTGAACGTTATCGCCGTCAATATACCATCCAAGTTCATGCAATGGAGTTGATTTTTGGATTCTTAGAATCGTCTTTAATTCTTGGTTGAGACGCAGGGTCGCTGAACGAGTTGCGTAAGATGGTGGTTCTAGTAAGGGAAGTTGTGAGTGGTCTAGGGAACCTGGAATGAAATCCGTAAGGGGAATTGTTGGGTTTTGAGGGGTAGAACTACGGAAAGGTTAGTACTGCATTTGAATTCAATATTTTGTGAAATGAGAGTTGAAGGAAAAAGATCTCAACTCACAGGATGACAAGATCACTTTCAGAATCCTCGGTCTCCTTCGCCTGCACCGTTGATTCATCGTCAGAAAACAAGAAAACAAGATCCTCTAAGTCTTCTTCATCGCTAGCAACCTCATCTGTTAATGTGGATGGTCTACTGTCAGATACACTACTCTTATGCTTCTTTTTAGCACGAGGCGTTTCTGTATTAGTTACTCGAAAACCATTGGAGACAGAGGCCGCACATTGGGGGATGCCAATACCGTCGCGTGTAATTGATTTAGCGGTGTATTGTGGATCTTGTTGGATTATAGCAGATGGTACGTACGTGCTGGAAACTGCTTGGATTGCGTCCGAAGAGCTATAGGGGCCTATATTATTCCCTCCATGTACAAAAAGATATCTGCACTGGATCCAGTCGATGTGCGGCACCACGATATATGGGTTGGAGCTCGTGAATTTGGATGGGCAGTTGACAATTTCGTTCAGACTCATGGCCTGTGTTATCTTGAGTTCAGAGTTCGACCAGCCGGTCTATACAAAAGTTTAGTCATGAATAATAATAGAGTGGGGAGAGAAACTACTAACCCCGATATGCATAGAATAACCAGCAGAGATATTTTGATCCAAAGCATGATACACGCCATGACCATATGCTCTCCCATGTAGAGTATCCTTGAAGTCCAATCCATGTCTTATAATGCTGTGCCAGTTGTGAAGGGGGCTTCCGTGCCATGCGAACAATGTTGGATGACTGGGGTTAAGGTTGGCCTGCTCTTCCTTCAGTGCGTTCAGAAAGCGTTGCTCCTTGTCGGGTGCTCCTTGGGAAAACCGAAATTGTATCCAATTGTCCGGCACATTGGAAATTTTCTGGTCAAGCCTAACTTTTGCTCTGACAATATCGGCTTCTTCTTGACCTGGGCATCTATCAACTTGCACAATACAAGATCGGTTAGATGCAATGATCCATCGGAGAATACCCAAAGCGGCAGGCGAAATTCGTTCTTTCCATGCACTTAGACGTGGCTCTCGACTTCGGCTTTGCTGGGCTAGGTAGGCTTGGATATCTTTGATAGACGGCAGTGTCTCAATAAGCATCATGATAGTCTCGGCTTTTAAGTCGTCATCCATGTCGTCAAGAATTTGGTCATAAATTTTTACTTTTACTCCAATCGGAGTCGATGAATTGGAGTTTTTTAATGACGTGTCCGTAGGCAAATGATCCCGTCTTCCGATAGGAATACCAGATAATTTTACTGTTGGATAGTCGGAAATATCGTTAACTCGATAGTGTGCTGATGACTCTATGCTGCTGTTAGCATGCGGCGACATGGGAAGAGACTCTACTTACCTTTAGTTGAAACGACCACCCAAGTGCCAACGTGAAAAGGGCATTGGAAACTGATGACATTTTGGAAAGTCAATTCATCGACGCCATCAAATTTAGCTTCCACGAAATCAACCTCAGGCGTGTTTGCCTTCTTGTCGACCGGAGTAATCGGGGTCGTCGGATTGGAATAGCTATTGAAAATGTCCATTTGTGGTGCCATTGGAGGCAGCGTTATGGGAGGCACATGAAGAGCCATCCCGGTAGGGTAGTCCCGAATTCTTCGTCCCTGTCAATATTATTAGCTATGGACCCAGCTAGAACGATTTGCAAAGCTTACACGGGCACTTGCGTAGCAAAAGTTAACAAGCAGATCAACAACATAAGGCTGGGTAACGATTTCATGTTCCACGCTGGGGCCAAATCCAAGTGACATATATTGATAGAGACACAAGGGTTTGTTGCAGACATATGGCTTTAATGCCCCAAATTTTTCTTCGATCTTATCGTGGCAGACAAGACAAAATTCTGTGCATCGAAGAAAGTATCGCAGAGCGAATTGAGTAGCAAGTAGGGGAAATGAGATCTGAGAGCCTTCGCTATCAATTAGATGATCTGCAGACACTAAGTCGGGAAGAGTGTTGGCTTGAGTTTGTGATTCCTCTTGATATTGTGGTAACTCGGAATCCTTTCGGTCCATTAGACCCTGTCTGTCGTTGTAGAAAAGCTTAGCAGAATCCCAGCCTAGGCCAGTCTCTTTTCTAATCTTCAACAACGAAATAAATTGCAAGTTGATGAATTCGTTGAGGGAGCTACTAATGAACATGCTCGTAAAACCGGCAGAGTTTGCGTTATCTTGAACTGGCTCTGATTCATTCGAAGATGTTGTGGCATCTTGTGTGGCGTCTGTAAAAGCATTCAGTGCTTCATCAAGCGATGGTTTATATTTGTTGCAGACACCGATGCGAAACATAACGCCCTGGAATTTCGCTGGTTCGGAGATGACTGCTTCAAAAGTCTTATATGACCCTGTGTAGCGTATGAGAAGCACAATGTACTGATCTGCTTCCAAATCCCATGCTTGCAATACTTCCTCTGAAAGTTCAAGCTTCCTAACTTGGATCGATATACTGAGAATACTGCCACGAGATTCGGCTTTCATTCCAGTCAAGATGCCGAGCTTGAACCCCTTAAATTTGATAGCTCGTAGATCCATCTTAATGCGTCTATTAACGTTGCTAGCAGTAGCGGAGTCCATCCCATACGTCTTCGGTAGATTTTGTTTACCTCCGATATTGAAATTATCATCCTCACTATCTACAGTATCGTAGTCTTCTTCCTCCTCCTCCTCCTCCTCCTCTTCTTCCTCTTCGTCCTCTGCGGGATCAATAATCTCGACGTCCGTGTCATCATCAACCCTATAGGGATCATTGCTAGATCCTGTCGCCAGAGCCGATTGAAGCTTTGTGGAAACCGTGTTGATAAGTTGGGGAATGCGTGTACCAATAGGAAATGGCGTTAATTTTTGCAGGGCAGCTGTCACGACATCTGGGACTTCGTCTGACTCTGTAAATATGTGGAAAGAATTCTCAGATGGGTAGTCAGAGACATCTAGAGATATCAATCAGCATTGCCAATTATGGAAGGGGATAATAGTTCATCTGGTCACACGACACGTAGTTTCTAGACCGTTTTCGAAATGGTCATTGATAACCAGGCATGTCATATTAAAAGGAAAGCAGGGGATATAGAAGGATATAATACCAGTTGCTAACAATCTGATCTCGATTGGTGGGCCCAAAGTGGGATTGAAGCAGAAGTTGACATATCCGTCTTCGTCACCTTTAGCAATACCAGTGACTCTGGGAATGCTCCCCGTAGCTGCCGACGCAATATCGGCATTGAAATCCTTCCGAGGCATTTTGATAAGGTATTTCGGGGTGTTCTGATGCAATAAAGTGCAGAACGTAATGCTTAAGTTCAGGACCTGGCAAGCGGCAAGAAAGGTGACATGATCTTCTTTTCTGCTACGGAGTGAGTTGTCATTCAAATATGCAGCAGTTTCAAAAGATATCAAAGAAGCTTCGTGCGACCTCCCGGTAGAACGGGAAATAAGGTAAGGCAGGCAGGAAGAATTTCCAGGAGGCTCGAGAAGGCCGGGTACCAAATCAAGAAGTCAAGGGCGGCGGAGATGAGCATCACACATCTGCAATACGGAGAGGTGGGAGAGGTGGGAGAGGTGAGAGAGGTGAGAGAAGAGCTGTAGAAGCTGGAATGAAGTAGGCAAGCAGAGATGGAAGTAACAGCGGGATGTGAATTGGGGATCAGGCAGAGAACGTTCAGCCTTGTCTTAGTAAAACTAGAGCGACCAATAGCGGAGCGTCGTTGGCCTGACGGGCCTTGATGTCGCAGGCTGCCCAAAGCACAGAGTTATAGTTAAAAGCCCTGAAAATAGGATGAAATACAATGATGGCAAGAAGGATAGGGAGTTGACAGGATGAAACCAGGGCATCTGAAGCAGCCACAAATGAAGCCAAGACTACCTATAGGTCGGGAGGAAACAAAGTATCGGCAACCCGAGCTAGAGCACCCCCGCCATTCGTGCGCATCCCTGTACGCTCGGCACCAAACGAATGCCTCGAAAATCATCCCGCCGCCACCACCACCACCACCACCACCACCACTACCACCAGCGGGTGTCTGCACTGCACCATTCTCATTATGGCCTGGGATTCGAAGTCATCACGGCGACGCCAGAACGGTGATGCTACGAGACCTCCTACCAGCACCACCCCCAATGCTCTGAATGGAGCCAAATCTCCACATGTCGCCGATCCTACCCTCCAGCCCTTTCTGAACCCTTCTTTCGACCCCGCCGACTACCTGAATGATACTCTCCCGCCCCTTCAGAGTTCAAACATTTCGCAATCTACAAGAGGCAGTGTTCCTCTCGCAGAACTCTCCACCCAGACCCAGACACTACTCTCGCAGCTCAGTGCACATACTACGAGACTTACAACCACCCTTACTCAACTCACCGACGAGATACTGCGGAGTGGGAGTAGATTGGCATATGAGGTAGAGGTACTACGTGGGGAGACATTGGGATTATCTGAAGCATTGACGGAAGGTTTGCAAGAAGATATTGTCAAGTTCGTGCCAGGTGGCCTTGAAGCCGAGACCCGACGAAGACAGCCATGGACTACCGAAACAACTGGACATCGAAGTAGATCTTCGACAAATACCCTTCCCAAACCTCTTATCGTAGAAGAGGAACCAAAACCCGAAATCATGGATCCACCTTATATTACCCAACTACGAACACTAACCCTCGTACGTTCGCGGCTAGACTTGGTCATCAAAACATTTGGAGATGCAATGGCATGGACTTTTCCTCCGTCTGAGGTTTCTGTCAGCTCATCCTTTTTATCCGTCTCGGCTCCAGAACCTGGATCCGATAAACACAGTATAGAAGAGAAGGGCCAGCAAGTATCAAAACAACTTCGAGATGAGATAGCAGATCTGTTGACTGGGAAAGATCCAGTTGAAGCCATTGAAGCTGCAGCAAAACGAGTGGAAGAGCTGAAGGAATTGGTGGTGGTCTGGAAAGGAACAGCTGAAGAAAAAGCGAGGGTTAAGTTTGTTGAAAATCTAGCAAAGATGGTTGAGGATAGACACAGGGATTTATTGAGAGAGGCTGAGCAAGATTCACGTCTTAGCCAGAGGATGGAAACTTTGCAGGAAGTGGAAGTCAACGCTGCTGAAAGTAAACCCCAGAGCGGATATGGATTCATTAGCCAACTACAAAGATTAAGAGGATCTTCATAGCCTTTTTATACAATACTAGACATGATATCCATGATATCTTGTTTAAGTTTCTGATTTCATCGATTGTGAAGTTTTGGACTTGCAGATCACAATTAGCAAGCCTAGTTCGGAAGAAGAACCAGAGTATTTTCTTCATCTATCCTTAAAAAGTGGCCGGTAGCTATAGGTCGTCTTATTACTGGTGCTTTGGGCGACATTCCTATCCAGATCCAGCAAGTCGCTGTATCATTCCATTCTTCCATTCCACACTACCTTTTCTGGACCACCATCACAAGCATTTGCATTTCATCATTTTTCAATGCATTCCATTCACATTTCACGTCAATATTTCTCAACCACCCTGTGCTTATCATCGCTCTGTATTTTCAAACGTGCTATGCCTTCCAGGGCTCTTCCTCGGTGCTCAACTGGCATCAAAAGCGCTCCCGCAAAGAAGGTCGCCGTTCACGTCTTCAATAATCTGCTCCGTCCGATTCGGCTTCGAGGTCGGACCTTGTTATTGGTTATCACTATTACCGGTATCATTAGCTTGGTTTTAGCAAGACAGCACGCCGTGAGTTTGTTAGATATTTCTCATCTAATTTTGAAATAGCAAATCCGCTGAAGCAACACAGGCCGAGATCAAGCGAACAGCTGTTCATCTAAGCACATACGTACCAACAAAGATTACAGACGCTTTGGGACAGTACCTTGAGTTCGAAAATACAAGATGGACTGATGATCCAAATGCTCTGGGTAGCAGCATTCAAACCATCAAACCAAAATTTCATCTGCTAATTCGAGCAACAAAACCAACGGCCAATCTTTGCAAGACGGTACTCTCTGCTGCGATTCTCAATTATCCACAGCCCACTCTGCTAGGTTACATGCAGCCCAACACTGAGAGCTCCGCACATGATTTAATAAACAGTATATGGAAATTCCTACGAGGAAAAGAGGTCGAGGAAAATGACTTTGTTCTAATCGTAGATGAAGGTATAGTCTCGCTCTCTTTTAGTCTACAACGTTCAACCTAACGTCTAGAAATAGATACCTGGTTTCAACTTCCTACCGAAGTATTAATAAATCGATTTCTCTCAAACATAAAGGAAATAGACACGAAGCTCTCACAAACTTATGGCATATTCGACCCCAAAAACTCTACAACTCCGACTACTACACCTCAAAAATACACTCATCACATTCTTTTCTCAGCCCAAAAACACTGTTCCTCTACGCCCCCAGACACCTGCAATTTTATCCCTGAATCACCCTTACCACGTTATATCTTCGGCTCACAGACAGATCACGACATGGACCCCAAGTACAATCGTCCACGTTATCTCTCTTCTTCCTTCATTTTCGGCAGGGCATCCCATCTCCGTCCACTACATGACCGGGCAAGGGAAATATCCAAAAACAACAAGGCCAGCTCGCAAGAAATATTCACCCAGATATTTCACCTTCAAGAATCTGCACGCTCTGAATACCTCTCTGTTATTCATCCACCATCCTCAAAATGGAGTGCCTTACTAGCTCAAAAACTCGGGTTGAATTTCACTCTCCGTCGTTCCGACCCTGCTCCTCCAGTCAATCCTCTCAACAAATACGTGGACACCACTGGGAACCAGGATCACGAATTCGGAATCTCCCTAGACTACACCTCCAATATTTTTCAAACCATGAATAATTCGATAGAAGATATCCAGGCCATAAAATTTTCCCATCCCATCGCTATAACCTCGAGCTCTCGAATTGCTACCAAAGTCAACCATTTCTCTCTCCCGATGGATCTGAGTTCCTCTACACCCCCATTCTCCGGACTGGAATCGCCTTCTGCGTCGGAAGCCCAAGGAATCAAGAAATTGTATACTTACCCCAAAGGCAAACAACCCTGGAAAAATGTGTCCTTACTATGTAATATCATCATCCCTGGGTCTACTGTTCCCGCTGTGATGAACTGGGCCGGTATAGGAGCTGGAGGAAAGGAGAGGGAGGAATATTGGACAAGTATGTGGTTCTATAAGCAAGCAAAAAAACTTTTTGAGATTGCTATTAATAGTGCTGCAGGAGAGGAGATTTGGGATGTAAAATCGGGGAAGAAGGGTGGTGTATGGACTGAGGATGGGAAATGGATTGGATGGAAGGAGGTTTGTGGGGAATTTGAGGAGGAGATTTTTGGTGGAGGGAAAGGAGGCTAAGGGAAGGAAGAGCAAGACGACGAACGGGGGATACATAAGAGATATCTTTAGGATTTGAAATTGTAATTCATTTCTCGCCTATGAAACAATAAAAAACAACTACTCTTCTAGACTTCTTGGGAGCTATCATCTCCCCCTGTGGCTCTGAAACGGTTCTACCCGCCATTTCATTATCTCTTACACTCTCATGACTTGGTACCTCCCTTATTTGCACCTCAAGTTTTAGATACCTCACTACAATAAACGCTGCTAAAACACCATTTCTGACAAAAGCCCTCACCTGAGAAGAAAATTCCATTAAACCACCCCCCCCCAGCCGCCCCATCTGGCCCTCAGTACCGGGTTCTCTACGATTTTAATGGTCAAAGCGAGACTGAACTTTCCATCAAGAAAAGTGAACTTCTTACTGTCCTCCAGAAGGCCGAAAATGGTATATTATCTTCCCTTCAATCAATTTGTAATGACCTCTTTACTAACAAGCTACAGGATGGTGGCTAGCCAAAAGTTCCAGTGGTGAAGGATGGGCTCCCTCTGCGTACCTCAAAGAAGAGGCGCCCCCTCCACCCCCCAGTTGCCGCCAGACCAATTCCACCTCCTCCCCCAGCTGCTGCAAGACCCAACGGTGCCAATGGCTCTGCTGCTCGTGCGAAACCCACCCCACCTACGCCTCCTGCAAAACGCCCAGCAGCAAGTCGTAAGCCCGCTTCTCCTTCTGCACCCCGGGATTCTGGCATGAGCATGAACAGTGGCAGTGGTACAGACAGCGGTCGCAACACTCCGACTCCTTCTCTAGCAGGTGGTCTGGCCGAGGCTCTGAGAGCACGACAGAGCGCTTTGCAAAAAGGCAGGGACGAGGATGACGACTGGTAAACGCTATCATACAAGGTCCGCTACCTTACGGATTGTGGCCATGACATGAATGACGATTCAATGAATGTTATAATGCCATAGATGAGTGACGCTTTATTTTTCTGTGGTCTAGTTCTTACCGAGCGCTCTCAAAGGGCTTTATTGAGAATTGAATGGAAGGTTTTTAATTCAAAATATGGATCTGCTTTGTATGCTAGACAGGTTCTGAATGTAGATAAGGAACAATGAGATATGTAAAATTAGTTCTTCAGTCCTTGCATTTCGTGTGGATTGTGAAGGCTTACCCCACTGGTGCCCTTTTTTACCACCTTCCTCACATAGAGGTGGGTAGGATTTTCGTTTTATAAGAAACATTAGAGCCCAATAGACGAGTTACAAAAAAGTTTAAAGTAGGCAGTGATTTATTGTTCTATGCACACTCAAACCCAAGCACATGTACGGTTCAGTCCTAACCATAGTAAACAACCCTACAAAACAAACCTTTGTATGACCCATAGAATGCAATGCAATGCAAGGAAATAGACCATCTCTAATTAATTCCTATCTAAACGTCTTCTCAGATTCCTCGTCCGACGCATCAACTTCTTATACTTGTGCTTCTTCATCTTCAACTTCCGTTGCCGCTTCACACTAATAGCAAACATCTCCTGCCTCTGCTCACGTTCCTCGAATTGTTGGCGGCGGATTTGCATTCGGTCTTTGTAAGGAGTGTAGGCTTTTGTGGGAGAGTCTTCGACTACGAAGGGCGAGGTTTGTGTTACGTATGATACTTCCCCGTTGGAATCTGTGGATTCTTGGATTGTGAGAACAGTAGTGTAGGTTCGTGTTTGAGGTTCCTGCTGTGCTGCTTCGGCGCCCGCCAAGAGAGATTCCGCTGTGTTTTTCGGTACGGGTGCAGCAGGTGGATTGAAGGGCATGTATTTGGTGGAGATGGCATGGCCTTGAAATTGCATTGCTGCATCCAAAGGTATATTATCGAGATGTTGCGTTTCTGCTTTCCGATATGATTCTGCGGTTATGGCAGCCCTGAATTCATCCGTCTGAGGATTCCATTCTTCTTCTTTCAATGCTCTGAGATGCGATCTCTCCTTGCCAGGAGATAAGGATTGAATCGTACTTGACAGGGTAGAAATGACTTCATCAGTATTAGATTTCGTTCGGGGCCTGAAGATAGCTGCAAACGCGTCGTTTGTGATGGTCTTTGGGTAACTATGCGTGAGAGATATAGGTCGGTGGAGGGAAAAGAAAGATGAAGCGCAAATTTCTATAAATGGCAAGGTAAGAATTCGTAAGTCTAAAAGGTGGAGATTTTCTACAACTTACGACCAGGAGCTATGTGGTTTGTACTAGGCACACTGGGTAGATTTTGCATAAATTTTTCAGTAGCTTCCATTGCCATGCTCGTTGATGTATCCTTTGTTTTTCGTTTGCTTGTCTTTGCGGATGTCGTCTTCTTCTCAACTGCTGATTCTGACGCAACTTCTGGCTCTGAGGCCTTCTTCTCCTTATCTGCCCTTCCTTGCGCCGAGTTTGCAGGTACATTCTGGCCTTCTGCTACGCGCCTAGATCCATCTGCAGGATTGGAGGGTTTTGAGGAGGAGAATCGTCGTTGATGACTTCGATATGAAAGGGATTGAGATGTAGCCACCCTCAGTACTGTGCTTGAGAGAGAGTTCGAAAGAGGAACTGAGGGAGTTTTTGAGGCTACCTGCCTCACAGAAGAGGAGAACATGCCTGCTCTTAAGCGGTAGAGTAGGTCTTAGGCAATGGCGTTGAGGTATGAAGTTGGCTTGTTGAGTTGAAGCCGGTCTGCAGCAGTCATCGCTTCTTTAGCCACTAGTTAAACATCACGTGATATGTCTCAAAAACGCATGTGGATAATCCCCTACTTAAGTGGAAGTATAAGCGTAACAAAACGTAGATAGTTAAATACTGTTCTGGCTTAAATGGCTTTCAAGTTTGATGGGATCGCTAAATTCCATACCAACCTATCTACAATGGTGGTTTATTTGAGCATCTTGGTCACATCAAAAGTCGCTATAGCTTAGGTATCTCCTTTAACAAGAAAAATAGAAGTTCTTTATTCTTGTTTTTCAGGAAATAAATTTTGTAATCATTTTGTTCAATTACAGGCACATGGTTTTGTAGTTGGAATTATCTGCTTGTTTCGATTATACATCATGCAAACTAATGTGGCATCATCAAACCTTGGTACACCATCCCCCTTCTATCAAAGGGCCATGCTGAAGCATTTGTACAACCTAGATGCTAAAGCCCAAATACTTGAAGACTGGAAGATCAACCGAAGAGAACATTTACCCTAACTCAAAACATTGGTCCACCATAAAAGCAAGAGATCTCTAGAACCATTCAAACCGACACTTAATGGGGTTTGGTGACTGTGTACACGAAGAAAGCAACAATTCCTAAGAAAGTGAGTATACCCCAGAATCCTAGCAACCAATAAGCTAATTTCTTCTGCGGTTTTGCGAAAGTTGAGAGCTCGCCCTCGGTCCACCACACGAGAATGTTATCCATCCGACCAATAGCATACAAGAAAAGTAAGGGCGGGCATAGGTTACACAAACAGAGTACGAAGATTGAGATATTTCTCTTGCGTTTCGCAAGACTATTCCTTGTAGACGATTCGCGTGTCCATGTAAAGAGTCTTGGGCTTTCAGAGAGATGCTTTTGTGAGCTCCCCTCTTTCTGTGAGAGACCATTAGCCTGCGGAGTATGTGATTCAAAGAATCCATCGGCCCGAGCAGCACTTTGAATAATATGCAGTTGAGACTTGCTATATAGCTTTTGCCAGCTTCCGCGTTTAGGGGGAGCTAGAGGAGACCGATAAACAAAGTTGTGAGGATGAGTATTTTGACTCGGGCGTCTGAAATGGTCAACAGTCGGCGCCGAAGGTTGTTGCATATTAGGCTGATATTTTCCATGCTTTGCTACGAGAGAAAGAGGGCGAAGGGCGTTAGTGGGATAATCGTTGGTACTGCTATGCCGGGAGGAGATTCGAACAGGTCTCTCGCGGTCATTTGACCAGCTAGATCGCTTTTGATCTCGTTCTGTGCGCAGCCCGTGATTGAGTCCACCTGGAAAGTTCTCCACAAGCGGTGTAAGTTCTCGAATGTTAGCTAAACCTTTACCCTTGCCAGAAGTCTGTACTTCAACAAACCCTTCATTTGGGATTGTGAGCAATTTAGCATCTTTCTTCGCTGTGTCAGGGTTTGCAGAACCAAGTTTGTAGATCCGAGTACCATCCAAATTATATTCCGGCGCATCACTCTCATTTGCAAGGAGCTTGATATGTTGCCATGAGCTTGGACGGCCATGCGCTCCAGGTTGAAGGAATTGATTGTTGACTACAGGCCCAGGCTCTCCATAGTAGTCCATCCAATTTGAAGCCCCCGAAAGATGTTCGGTAGGTTGGGTCTGTGTATAAGGCTCAGGCGCATTTTCTTTACCAGTGCTGTCACCTTCCAGAGTCGTATTAAGCGCCTTTGTAGACGAAGGGAAGTGGTTTGGGGCTTTGGATACCAGAGTGCGATATTTGCTGGGAAGCGCACCACTAGAAGTCAAAATCTCCGGTGGAGATGATTTGAATGGATTTGTGTGCGATCTAGCAAGAGGTTGAGGGACGTAACTTGAAGGAGTGACTGGTGGGCGGGTCCTGTTCGAGTCTGCAAGATAACCGTTGACCTTGTGTTCTCGAAAGATTGGGAGAAAGACAGGGACATGGCTTTTCTTCACGTCTCTTTGACGATAGTCTCCAAGGTATTGGATATTACCGGGATGCTGTGCAATTCTTTCACTAGAATCATACTCGTCGATTTCGGGGATTGTATTCGTGGCTGTGCTCGTGGTTGTACCCTCGTCAGAAGTATTGGCTAGGCTACTTCCTGCTCGATTGACATTTCCTCCAAGTAAGCCGGTGGCAATCTTGTTACTATGACCCCCCTTCCCCAATGCACTCTCCCCAACCGTCTCCCAGTCATTGACATCCTCGTCCTCAAGTCGCTTGCGAGATCCAGCAACCTTGTCCGTCTGTTCCAGCTCGTCCACTTGGGAGTCAGGGGGCGAGTCGGGATAGGAGCCATTGTGATTGATGGGCACCCTTACCATGTTGCTTCGACCAGAATTTATCCAATTAGAAGGAATTGCACCTTGGTCATAGAACATTTGTGCTTGTGTAATCAAGTCGCCATCTACACTATCTGGTCCTGATGGTGGCGTGTCTTCGATCGTCAATGAACGGACCAGTCGAGCTCGCGAATCCGATCGTTCACTCTGAAAATCTCCACGACGTTCTATATCCGATGAAGGCCTGGTTCCAATGGTGTAGGTACTATAACCACTTGCACGCCTCAGTGCTTCACTCACATCTCGCTCAAGGGGCTGCCTATCTTCCATAATATAATTATTGTTTCTTCCATTGCCATCACCGTGAACTGAGGGAGTACTTGGCGCCTGGGAAACAAGTAGTAGTGGAGGAACGGCGAGGCTGAAGGTATTATTAGGCTTTAATTGTGATTCAGAAGAGATATCGGTGTTAGGAACAGCTTGATCGACCAGCAGATTCCTCTCTCTGCTTAGATTTCCACTGGCCTTCGGCCCTGTGAGCTGGGTCCGTTGAGTGAGCTCCAACAAATTTTTAGTCTCTCCATAAGATGAAGAAGTGCCCACGCCTGGCGAGACACTCAGGGGTGTGCCGTGGGCAGAAAAGTTTGGCGTATTTGGTAGGGAGAATCTTGGAGGTTGTCCCTTCGACTCTGCTCTGGATCTGTCAGCCCGCCGTTGTTTTCGAACATTGAGAGCAGAAAGTTTTGTCCGTTCGCTAGAAAGAGAGCGGGATGAGAGCTCAAAGGACAACTCAGGGAACTGTCTGGTCATAGGGCCATGAAGCGCCTGGGCTCTAACAGAGGGACTATCATCAAGCTCTCCATCACTATTCTCGCTCTGATAGTTGTCATCGTTTGACCGAGCGTAGTGCGTATAAATTCTACCCACAGTACTACTTTCTCTCAACGAGACTGTATCGTTACCACCTGAGTGGTTCTTAGAAAGGAGATTTGGTAATGTGCGGTTCTTGGTCGTGCCTTCCGAAGAAGCCTGGGCACCTTTAACTTGATCATTTTCATAATGAGAATCATATTTTTCCCTGTCTAGGTCTCTAGGATGAAGACCAGATACATGATCCCCATCCCCATACTCGCGACTAGTTCCAGGCAAAGACCCAAAGGTATGCACAGTACTTGATTTATAAATCGAAGTACTATCCGGGTCGTGCTGGCAGCTTGATGTATCTCGCTTTCTGTTGTCTTTTGATGCTTGGGATAAAGGCGTTGATGGGCCAATATCACAATCCTTAGCATAAGGATCGAGCTCTAGCGGCTTTACCTTGTCACGTTGACTAACAGCATCTAAAAACCAGCGGGGCAAGGCAAGATTGCGAGCTCTACTATCTGGGGTGATTGGTGAAGAGCTTGATGCCAATGCATTCTTGATGTTATATGCCGGAGAGTCTGATATACCGCCAATTTCCACACTTGTGCTTTGCTCGGAAGTATTTCCCTTCTGTATACTGAGAAGGTTTTCAGATCCATCATCGTGGTAACGGCCATGAAAGACGACGACTGGTGGCGGAGGAAGCGGCAGGTTGTGCAGAAAATCAGAATTGGCCAAAGCTCGTGCTGTCCCAAGATCCTTGAGCGGAATCGAATCGTCTTCATTCCCGTGGTCCTCTGTGGTATTGTTTGAGGTACCACGTTTACTTCTCGCCGAACCAGATGTGATTGATGAATGGGCGGTATGTAAGTCATCAAAGACAGCTCTTGCTGGGGTAAACTTTCTTTTTTCTAATGCATCAAATTCGAACGCCTCTCTAGGGAAACATGGTGGTCAGTAACCTTTCTTTTGAATCTTCGGAGAACATTATATGTCTGAAACATGATCGAAGAGTGAATGACCAATATTTCATTCTCCATAATACAACGACAACATGGAAAAGGGAATGTTCCCTGGTGATCTTACAGTGTGATTGGTTCAGCCTGGACAAGTTGATGTTGACGGTACGGATTCTTCGAAGGTTGGATATGGTCTTGAGTCGCGGATGAAGACGCCATGATGGATCCGGGCTAAGGCAATGCAATATCAGCTCATGTGTTCCAGACCGAGATAGATCACTCACCAGTGCCTCAAGTAAAGACAGTGGACGTTGCTAGAAGGTTTCTCAAGAGGCGAATATCATGATTGCATTACGTATGATCCAGCTGCAGTTTACGTTGGAGGTCGGCCCAAGAGCCTCCAGAACCAGTATCTACTACGCACCGATTGCGCTTAAATAAAAAATAGGACAAATACCGTCAGATGTCGTATTAGAGGTCGTTCTGCCCAGCTGTTGAATGGTGAAAAGAATAAGATCGAAAGTGAAATGACAATTCTTGGGCATAAAAAGGAAAGACACCTTCAGTCGTACATACTCTTCATCGAGAGATCGAGTTGTATGAAGGGAACATGCGATCGTGAGTCTCGGAAAAGCGGGAGAAATTTGAATCCGAATGCCTGAAATTTGCTGTCGGTGGTAAATAATTGATGAAGGTGGAGGTAGAGGTGGTGGGTAGAGAACAAGCTGTTGGCAATGGATGGGACAAGCCCGCTAAGGGAGACGCCTTAATAATCTTGCAGGTCCAGGCACAGCTCTGGAGAATTTGATCTGAAATTCACTTCACATTGATTGCTTAATCCTCAATTCAGTTGTTGTTTTTTCTTGAAATGCCACGGGACGGTTAAATGCAGTAGTACTCAGGACTGCTGAGAACCAGGTAATATCTCCCCAGCATAACCACACATGCTGATGCATCAACAGACAACACTGGGCCTGGTCCTTGCCTTTGCATTTTCCAAGAAGCAAAACTTGACCTGGCTGTCGATTTGAATACGGCAGGGCCAGAAAGTATGATACCCCAACCTTGCTCTTTCTCTATACAGCATTTTATGTGATCTTGGTTTCTGCAGCTGGCGATGCGGGGGATCTCCAACAACTATATTAAGATGCCTGACTGAGCTGCAAAACAGTAGACAGCCATACAATACACACTGTGAGACGCCATCAAGGACGCAGAAAGACATGCAAATTTGAAAGCCTACATTGTTGTAACGTCCCACATTGTGAGTAATCCTCATCCCAATCCCTATAGAACCAACATTGGTCCATGTGTATATCTTAATTTCCTTTCCCTGTGGCAGCCATAGGCCTTTTTGGTAGAGAGCGACTGAGAAGGGGGAGATATGCCTTGGAGACCGCGAGACGCTCCATGCTTTGAGGGAATGGGAGGGGATCTAGGGGGCTTGCCTATGGGCTGGATATCCAGCTGAGGTCCGACCTGCAGTCTACTTGCCCGTTCTGAATGCTGTGTCGTCAAATTCATCCTTCTCAGGAAGACCCAGACTCCTTGCTTCGGCCTTGTCAAATTGCTGTATGTATGTAGGCCCGGTGGGTACACGGATGCATCTACCAGAGAGAGCATATTATGGGAAATACTGGCGTTCTAAGTGAGTTGCACACCACCCGTGTCGTCACGGAGGGGGATTGTCATCTCTCCTCGTAAGTAGATGGTATGGTCATGGTCATGGTAGGTCGTCAGCCGGTCCACCGGTCCCTGTCCTGTTCCTTATCAAAGCACGGGCGCGGGCACGGGTCCGGTCTAGACCTCTGGTCCACCAGATAGAGCAAGCAAGTCGATACCAGCGGCGCGGGGTACAATGATTACACTGAGCAACAACAAAGACGTTATGATATTACAAGAATGGCCAAAATAGATGAACTTCCCGACGAGATAATCCTACACCTTACCAGATGTAAGTTTTTTCCTCTCAATCCCAAGACCTTACTGATTTGGGGATATTATCTAGTCCTCAACAGTCTCGAAATCGTCAATCTCCAATTGATATGTAGGAGATTCCTTGCGCTTGCTCGAGACAATACACTCTGGCGGGAACGATGTTTTACCCAATCTTCCTTTCTCGAAAGCCTCCGACGTCGGCAAGCACTCCTCGGAGCTCCCCCTGAACACGAGTTACAGTTCAGAGATCTGGCGCGAGCTTTGGCAAATGGTAATGGGCTCGACGACTCCAGACTCCTTCAACCTCGGGGAGGACTGGGAGGTCATAAAGCTCAGTCGAATGAAAGAATCCGGATTCTAGCAAATTGGGATCCCAGCTATCTAGAAGAAGAAGTAAATTGGTACGATGAGTACATAGCGCGAAATGCTCCGATAAGCACAAGCTGGCTTCAACAGCCTCGCAATCGCGATACTGCCGAACATGAGCACCTCGAAGTTCGGGGTATGGGACTCTATACACCGGTGGGCGAGTCTGGATCAAGTCTGGTGCTGGCACCTCTGGATGATGGCTCTGTCTGCATCTGGGATTTAAGTGGCTCTCGAGGTAGGAAAGGAGGCATTGTTGCCAAAAGCAAGTCAGGCATTCTCTATGTCGACAACACTCCGAGAACGGAATTAAACAAGCGCTCGAGAATGATCAGCACGGGAGTTACAGAATGTGTCAGCGTGGACAGTTTTAGGAAAAGAGCATATATTGCTGTTCAAAGTGGTAGGTTGCTGTTCAATATTTAGAATCAAGTAGTATATGATTGTCGACGCCCAAAAGTCATCCGGAATTTGGGAACGGCTGCTGCGGGCCAGGCCCTATATCAAGCCGTTAGGTTCTTATCAAACAGATAGTCATGTCCAGTTGTCAAGACTTTGAAGAAGAGTTGGCCTCTTTTACTATGAAATCATTATAAGGGTATTTGCTTTGCATCACCTACTAATTATCTCCAGGCCTAGTCGAGGTAGACCTTGAGACACTCTTGACTGTTGGTCATGAAAAGTTCCCGTTCTCAATCACGGCTCTATCGGAGTCCAAATACCCTGTGCCACTAACTGTTGGGACGAACTTATCACTGTATCTCCATGATCCTCGAGTTGGAATGTCGCATTCTGATTCACACATTGAGCAAATCGACTCCTTCGATATGAAATATAGTGCTCGTAGCGTAGTGGGTTCACTCAACCTTGGTGGAGTTCTCAATCCAGAACCAAGACCTGATTATACACATCTGCACCAGCCTGGACCTCTGAGCATACTACACATGTCGACTTCAGGGGATAACTGGGATGGGAATGGTGACATATATGTTGCTGGGCGGTTCCCTAGTATTCTAAATTATGATCGACGATATTTTCCAAAGCTTCGAGGAACTATCCATTCTGGTGCCAGGCTTTGTAGTATGGCCTCTCTTCCATATGCGTTTTCCGCCGTGAATAGTGATTTAGCACGACGCGGGGAGTTATCGATGGAGCAGGTGTGGGAATCCAAGAATCGTCCAGGAAAAACATTAATCGCTTGCGGCGAATACAATAGCAAGGGCTCACTTGAGATTTATGGGCTGTCGCCGAATCCTGATGGTTCGAATATCACGTCTAGTCCATCGGCTGGAAGGGTGCAGAACTCGACTATGAAGAATCGTCAGACTTCATCAAGCTCAAAACTTCTTTCAGTGTCTAATCATGGAACAAGAATTGTAGTATCTGATGGTGGTGGGAATTTGAAATGGTTGGAGAGGGATGGATTTACAGAAGTGCGTCGATGGAACATTGCTCAGGGGTCCGTGGAAGCCCCTCGAGGGATATTTGGGACGCTGGGGGACTCATACATGGATTCTGGATCCGGGGATATTGCTTTGAAGATTGCCAGCACACGTTCAGTAAAGCCTGATAACGCGGTAAACGATGATGAGTTGGTCATTTGGACGGGAGAGAAGATTGGCCTTCTCTCATTTTCCCGCAAGCCAGGCTTCACAGGGGCTAGTTTTGAAGAGACAGCCAAAACTGTCGTTGAGGAGCAAAAGGAGAGGGAGGAGCGTATCTACAGTTCGACGATGCGAAGAGCCTTAGAGGAACAGGCTAATGAAGTTCGCTACGTAAGGGGTTTAGGACTTCGACTGGGCGGAAGCCCGTGATTTACTCCCGCCTAAGAATGGGGTTTAAAGGCCTTGCTTACAGTAGAAAGTTACTGAATGGATATTACTAACCAGCCCCGTATCCACATTAGATTGCCCTTACACTTGATAATTTGGGGGGAGCGTTCGATCTGGTCAGACGATGATTCCATCAGGTCAAACGACATAACAAAGTATTGTGGTACCCAGTCCTGGACTCCGTTCTATTCGTGCCCATGAGATTTGATTTTTGGCCGTGCTTTGAAATCTGCAGGTCTTCTGGTCGAGGTTTTAGGGCTGTTCTGGTTTCCACGATGAGGGGGACTGGTGATGCGTCGTGGGGGTTTTCTGTATTAGGGAAACTCGTGGGTCGTTTATGGATTGGAGACAGCTATGGTTGGCAATACCAACGCAGACCGACTGGATAGGTATTTCACAGCCTCATCTCGTTTTGGGGAATTGGCGGTCGGATTCTTCTGACGGAGATGATGCAGATCAGCGTGTCTTATAGGAAACGCAGTAGTGGCATGAGCCATGAGTGGTAGCCTCGACTTCGTCTACCACTGTAGCTTCCAATACGACAGTGGCGCTCTGGAAATCTCGTCCGAAAGTTGGAAGCCAATGGATTTCAAGGCGGACAGGGAGGATACATTTTAAGGTTCTGGTTTCTATTCTTTTCACAGACCCCCTGGTGCCCTTCTGTCGCACACCGCTTCCATTTTCATTTTCCATTTTTTGCCTGCATTTCCCGCCAGAAGGAGAGTGAGGAATGCAATGCACAAGCAGGATGATGATGCATGGACCGGGATCTTTTACCGTATGCATCGTCAGCCCGCGACGCCTCACGAATGTTCAGCCAGTACCTCGAAATCATCTGGATCCGGGATCATCATGTATCCAACTCCCCTTCCCCAAATATCGTCTCAGGCGCAGGATGATTTTGTGGTGATGCGAGTGGTGGAAAACAACCTACTGCAGCGCTTGCATCGATCCTATCGGCTGGTGCTCTGGATCGCCGCTGGTAATGTTCCGCAAAGAGGGGAGACGGTGAGACGGCGTTGGCGTCGTTGCACCGTAGCAGCCCGCCCACAAGCCCAACGCGTCGCCGTGACCCGTCGACAGTCCTGTATTCTACAAGTTGTCTAGATGGGATTGCTAACTCTAACTCGTGCTCCAGTGCTAAAGTTGGCGTTATGATGAGCTACACATAAAACAATTTTGCCTCTGTACCTTCAACTTGCTTCTCTTTGTGGTCTTTCTTTACTTGTGTGCGTTGCGGACTTTCGTGTTGTATTCATATCTCATAGCCCTGCATCTTCGTCAGCCTCACTTTCATGTCGTCTGCATAGTGGCGATCAAGTCATGCTTCTGCGGTGATCTTAGGGGCATGACCGGACTTCCTACATCTAGCTCTACGTCCCATCTCGCTGTCGTCGTCGTCGTCGTCGTCGTCGTCGTCGTCGTCTTTCGTGGTCATTATCCTTCATTGCCGCTCCGATGAGGAGGATATCAAGTCAAGATAGCAACAGCAGCCGCCCAGTCTCAAAACATCGACTGAATTATGAAAGGCCATTGTCAATTGATGCTGGCCGCCGCCATCACTCACATCTACGGCGACGGCGGAGTGAGCGATATGGGGATGTATCGAATCGACGTTCTCCATCACAACCCTTCTACCGACCCTCGCACCAACTCCCAACGCCGATGACCACACCCAACAGCTCGGTTCTCTCACTCTGTCCTCCGATGGAGCATGTTGGAGGCTTGCCCATGGAACGAACATCTTCGGGAAATTCTATCATCTCAGATGATACTTTCGAGCCCCGACATATGAATATAAATACGTTAACCCTCACCGACAACGACGCTGCTTACCGAGTCAAACTCCACCAAAGTATGCGTGATCAAGTCGATGGGCCACACGAGCGAAAGCTACGTTATGCTATGCGAAATCGTGTGGAATTGGATGAGAATGTACTGAGTGCTATTCTCGACGCAGCAGATACCATATTCTTCAATGGTGTCCTGGCTGGACGGGTGAAATGGGAATGGTCCCATCCGTCTCAATCACGTTATGAAACCGAATTAATTGGTACTACTGCTCTACGTCCTGCTTTGCAAGGCGGTTTCGAAACTCTCATTATCCTGTCCGATCCCATACTCAGACGTTCTGGATACGATCGTCGTCTGCTACTATCCGCTTTCCTTCACGAGTTGATCCATTGTTATCTTTTTATTCTCTGCGGTTTCGACGCGAGAATTAGAGGTGGACACACCGCAGGTTTTCACGCTATTGCTGAGATCATAGATAACTGGGTTGGTCACGGTTATCTCAACCTTTGCAATATCAAAGCCAATCTAAATCAATTCCGCAACGAGTGGCCAGTAAGAAGTGGATTGATCCGAAGAATCGAAGACCACGGTCCTTATAGACATAGTCATGATGGCTGTGACCACAGTCCCGAAAGATCCTATCGGGATTTCAATGTCATCCAAACAGTGAATAATGAATGGTATTTTTGATATCTGTTCAGCTGTTAATTACGATTTTTACAGATTATGAGAAGCATTTCTTTAGAGATAGTTTGGCGTTTGATACCAAGATCCAGAATTTTTGGGCCTTTCGATTTTGCGGCATATTTGAAAGGTGTTTCTGAGCGAAGTTTTTGGAGGGTTAGCATTTTGCGATCCATTGCGATAGAAACCATTTTTGTTCATTGTTCATTGTTCATTGTTCATTGTACTGTACATAGTAACATAGGGTTTAGCATAGTAGTAGTTTGTGTGAGATTGTACATATAATCTTACTTCAGTTCTCCGAGATTTCGAGCCACATTCCGAGTACAGATCGATCTGGTTCAACCAACTCCGTCGAGACTATACTTTTTACTTCCCATTCTTCAACCCTCGCCCAACTGGGTGGAGGCATGAGTCGCTCCAGGTGGATATGGCTGAGTCTCTCCTGAGGTTATAGGGCGTACAGATCTTCTGATAGGTGAAGGATGGATGCATGCCGAGAACAAACGAGACGAATTATTGAGAGCCGGGTGAGAAACTCTGTGATGCAAAAGATCATATAGAACAAGGATTAGCAACAAGTTTGTGGCATGCCCTTCGTGCCCACACCACGATTTGAAATCCACATTATTGAGTTGGTAATAAATAACGCTGTTATCCTGACCCTAACTACATAATCACTCTTTCCTATTCCCTATATACCGTACTCCAAATCCCGTCTCCAGAACCAAAAATGCCCTTGCTATGCCTCTCTTACGAAGCAGGAACATAAACCCCCTCCTTGCATAGCACAACCACGTTCTTAAAAAACCGCCTCCACTCCAACGGATCGCCCTTCACCTTCACAAACCTAACTTCTAAGAGCTCTCCCTGTTCCTCCGTATAACTCTCGATCATTATATCACCACTCAGACTACATTGTCTCCCATCCACGGTCTTGATCTTGATCCAGGCTGCGTTGTCACGATTGCTGGTTTTGGGATTGGAGGGTACAGGTACGTTGAGTTGGTGCAGCGCGTCATGCAGGAGTTGTAATAGTGGAGTGGGAGCGAGATGGGAGAAGAAGCGTGTCAGGGAATAATTGGGGACAATATCTCGGAATCGTCGTGCATGTTGGGTGAGGCTTAATGGGACGGTGGGCGCGGCTGTGAATTGGCTCATACTTGGTTCATCAGCGAGTGATTCAAATGCATGGCCGGCTGCTCCATTCATCATAGTACAGATCCCTCCATCGTGTATAGTAGTCGGCTGACTAGCACTGAATCCCGTAGCATTAATACGTGGTGGGCGTTCCCAGTCGAAGATCACATCGTTGATCGGTGTTTCGGGCTGCGTGAAGGAGAATCGCATGGCCGGCTCTTCATTATCGACTTCCATGGCACCTTGGCTTGGTCCAGAAGGTCGTTGGGACGCGCTGGGTTGTTGACTGAAATCTATACGTAGATTTTCTAGCATTTGGGTTGCGAGATTTAGGGGGTCGGTCATCTTGCCGTCGGACGTGAGAAGCGGGTTCTTGCGTGTATACCATGGATGGCGTTTGATATGCTCGAAGCTAAACCGTTTCTTGGTGTCGACACTCATCATCCCTCGTAGCAGTGATAATACTGAGGAAGGGAGCTTTCGCCATAAATCATCTTCAGTCCGTCCCTTGGCTCGTGAATACTCTTCAAATTCCCAGCTTTGAGCTGTAGGTTCATCCCAAGGTGTATTCCCAACCAATAAAACGAAAAGTACCACACCGCACGACCAAATATCCACGAGATTGGCAGCATATCCCGAAGGTTTCGGCCAACTCTTCGATTGTGTGCTCTTCGAGCAATTGATGACTTCAGGAGCAATGTAAGGAGGACTTCCACACATTGTCGTACTCAATTTTCTATTTCCATTATACTCAAACAAAGTCGCCAGACCAAAATCCGCGATCTTTAAATTCCCGCTATCGGAAAGGAGGATATTTTCCGGCTTGATATCTCGATGTCCCACACCTTTCGAATGCATATAACTCACTCCGCTGATCAATTGCGTAAAGTAGAAATGAGCAATATCTTCACTGACTCCCACATCTGCTTCAATTTTGTCGAATAAGTCTCCCCCCTCGGCATACTCCATCGCTATCCATTTCCACACTGCGTCTTCGCCTGTGGCAAACCATTCAATGATGTTGGGGTGTTGGCCAATGTGTGAATGGAGGGATACTTCCATGGCGATTTGCTTAGCGGATATTCGGCCATGTTTTACAGCGTAGGCCTTGTGGATGAATTTTACGGCAAATACTGGTGTGGTCTCGGTGGGAGGGATAGCCTTTTTTATTCTGTGATACATTAGTATGGGTCGAATTGGAGAGACTTGAGACTTACGATGCATAGGCTCCCCTTCCAATCGTCTTAGATATAATTCGGAAGGGGAGATCGTGAGGTAGAGGATCTAGTTGGGACTGCATTAAAGCCATGATTAGCAATTGCCTTTGGAGATATAAAACGACCAAGACAAGATAGGACTTTAACAAATGGTAAATAAACAAACAAAGAAATATGGTAAACGATAATGAAGAAATCCTCAACTAACCATATCCAACAAAAAGCTCCAGGTATATAAGAATAGAGCAAAGCCAATATCCAAAGAAATTGATTTGTCGCGTGCAATGCAGCTTTTGGTTTCAGAAAACAAATGCTCAACGCGACATGATTGGATCTCGCTCTCCCACTTCTCAGCCTTCTGTTGACCCGGAAGCGGACTTCATCATGAGTAAACACCACCACAACCTCTCTTGCACCTCTTCTCGATCCTACAAAACTCAACGCATTTTCATTCAACAACCCACTTTAGAGAAGCCTTTGTCTTTTGAATAACAACGAGACTTGCCTCTTTTCAACGAGCAACTTCCACACAATCGCTTTCAATTATTCTCAGCTTCCAATACCATCCATCCTCCTTTGTTTAATTGCTTTTGCGCTTTTCTAGATCAACCTGCTTCCTCGCTGTTCTATTGACAGTATTCCCTTCATAATGAACTATGCTATGGAAGATACGCAGAATTCGGCGCCGGGAAGCATTCCACCAGCTCAAGCTGCCAAGCTCACGGCTCCTCGACGAGGCCCCGATGCTCAGAGCACTACAAAACGGTATGCTATTTCTCTTCCATTTTCTTTGTTAATTGACTTGCATGCTGATGGGGATGATTAGATTGCAAAATGAACTGATGCAACTTATGACCTCGTCGGCACCCGGCATCTCCGCCTTCCCTTCTGCAGACGGAAACCTCCTCTCGTGGACTGCGACGATAGAAGGTCCGGACGATACGCCATACGCTGGTCTTATATTCAAGCTGGCCTTCGCCTTTCCCTCAAATTACCCTTATGCTCCCCCGACCGTTCTTTTCAAGACTCCTATCTACCACCCCAACGTCGATTTCTCCGGCCGGATCTGCCTGGATATCCTGAAGGACAAGTGGACCGCTGCGTACAACATCCAAACCGTGCTCCTGAGTTTACAGAGTTTGCTTGGTGAACCTAACAAGTGAGAAAATCCTTTCTTTCCTTCGTAGCACCAACAGGACTAACACGAAATAGTGCATCACCTTTGAACGGCGAGGCGGCTGAGTTATGGGATAAGGACATGGAGGAGTTCAAGAAGAAGGTTCTCGGTCGACACCGTGACGTTGAGGATGAGTAAAGACGTGAATTATATGATTCGCTAATGATATCTGGGCATGGTACGTCCTTCAGAATGTGTATAATGGGGGTTGACATCCGCATTTCCTTCAAGGGTCTTTTGCGCAGCATTTTTGTCACAGCGGGGTGGAGTATGGACTCTGGACTCTGTATTGTTAGGCCATTGCATAGGTCGCCTTTCGTTACTTGAATATCAGATCCTGGTATTGACTTGATCTGCTCACCATCTATTTGATTGCCCTGTTTCCCAACCACTTATGCAGTGTATTATCCAAATGAGATTTTGATGCATTAAAGAACTTAAATTTTCTGAACAATATTAAGAAATTTTACAAACTGCCAGGAAAAGTAGCAGAGGCCTAATAGTTTGATCTCTCAATTGCCATCTTTCAATCAATCACAAGACTGAACCCCCCTAATAGTAAACTATAGATGTTTCGCCCCCTTAATGTTCTAATGTATTTTACTATATTGATATATAATCTAGTTTTCGTACCACTTCTAGCTCCTGTTTCCCTTCAATATCTCACTTTTTTTTCTTTTTCAAAAAAACTAAGTATTCTAATACAGAGATATTGCTATGAAGATACTATCGATATTCACAACTTATTTAGGCATCTACAAGCAACGCTAACCATGCCTGCTAATTCAAGATTCTCCATCAACACTAAGATCACGCAATGAAATCAACTCTCTACCTTCGGTTCTGGGTTTGCAACCGCTTGCGCAGCATTTGAACCCCTCTCCGGCCCTGTTTTCTCAGTTGATCGCTCAGCAGCCTCTAAATCCCTCGCCTTACCATCCCCATTTCCATTCAAGACAGCATCTCCTTCATCCAAAACTCTCTCTTCACTATTAGCCAACGACCTCGGTTTCTGAGCTCGATCCCGCCCATAATCGCCGGGGGCATGGCTTCCATTTGGGACAATAAACCTCTTATCCACCCTAACAACCGCATACAGCCCCACAACAAAAATCTCCGTCGTAAAATCGACCAAGTAAAAGGCGGGCTTGGAGTGATACCAGGCGGGGTGATCTCTTGGTCTTGGCACGTAGGCTGTTCCGGCTCTGAAGGCAGCGCCGAATGTGAGGACCAGAGACGATATGATCAAGATCCATGTTTTGGTTCGAAAACGGCCCTGACCGAATTTCTCGACCGGGGTCTTGGGGATGTAGGGGTGCAGAAGACGGATAGAGACCAGTGGGATGGGCATGAAGGCCGCCACTGTAAAGTATGTTGATACAACGAGTTGTACTATTCTGTCGTGACTTCTAACCGATGGGGACAGGGTATAGAAGGATTGGACGGTGACGGTTATAATGGCTATTAATCCACCTATTTATGCTCTCATTAGCATCTCCGTTGTTCTGGTATATTTCACAAGATATAGTCGAGGAGATAGGCAAAAGGGGAAACATACCAACAATGCTAGCATAATAAAGCTTATACAAGATAGAAAACCATTTACTCCAAGCCCAGGTCGCATGCGACGCTCTAACCACCCTCTGTGCAAGAATCAAATTGACAACGAATAGCAATAACACCCCTGCCGACACAAAAATCTGTGCCGCAATGGCAACCCTTACATCTTCAACGAATTAGTACTATTTTTTTTAGTTAAGAGCAAGAACCGAAAGAGACAAAACGCAACACAGCAAAATCAAGGAGCCACAACAAAGAAAAAGGTCGATTACTAGATAAGTGACTAGCCCACACAAGACGCATTGTACATGTCCTGGACAGACGGGGAGTTAGAAATTACTTCTTCAGGATAACTCTGGATTTTTTAAACTCAAGACAAGCTGGAGAAACGCTCACGTTATTCTCGCCATGCAAAAACCGAAAATCATGCCGGATATGAGGAACTTCCGACCGCGTCGCAGGTTGGTTTGTAGGATTGTCATATGGGCGATAGCACCAAGTAGAAACAGGAACAAGAAGACAGAGGTGATAGGGTCATCGACGCCGATCGTGGGTGTGAGACCCAGGCCAGCCGTGCTTGGGGGATAGGGAGGGGACATTTGCTGGGGACGAGACATTTCCTGGGGGAAGATGAGCATAAGCTGCCCTGCATTTGTGGGGGAGAAAGATCTTACTGTCCAGTGAGTTGTAGGTACTCGTAGGGATGAAAAAAGAACACTTCTAACAGGAGGATGGAACACTCGTTCTCCCGTGAAAAGCAATTATCCAGACTCTGAATCGAAATCCCACCAGTTCCACATCAAGTAGAGCCAAAAATATGAAAAGAAAGAAAGACAAGCCGCCCCCTCCCACCTGCATATATATATCTCCCAATTTATATATAGTGAGGACGGGGTAGATCGCGTCTAGCGACGCTACCCGTCCAACGGACATAATCTACCCCAATTTCCAAAGTCATGTAGCCTTACGTCACGTCGCTATCGAAGATCGGGGACTCGGTGCGAAGATACACGCGAAGGGCGAGAGAGATCCGCTTGATGGTGATTGGCCGAGGATCCGCCTGTTAGCCACAACGGAGCTTGAAGTTTGAGAACCGCCGATGATGCGGTGACTAATCCATCGCTTTCTTACCACCTGTGTTACGGGCTGTTATACTTCTCTATCGTTCCGACGGGAATATCTTCCTTTCGGAGTTGATAGTCTGAAGTCTAACTGCACAATCGCGGAGGAACAGGGCATGGTGTCTAGGAGCTCGGAATAAGAAATAAAGATTTCTATATCGAGAATGCCAAACATATATCTGTCAGATATAAATATATTCATTATATGATACCAAGAGATTTCATTAAGCACGTCAAACAGACTCGAGGTTACTCAACGCAACATAACCTTCCTCTTCCTTCCTCCGTCTCCCTGTCACCGCTCGTACTATATCCGTTGCCTTCCCCGCTAGACCACCCATTCCCCATCCCTTTCCTCGTCGTCGAATCTGTCCCTTCTCTTCCAATAACGCATCTTCCATCCATCTTGGTCTCTTCCAGAATTTGAGCAGAAGACTACTTGCTACAACACTGACACTACTACCCGCCATTGCAGCCCCGGCGGCCATGGGATGGAGCGAGTATCCAAAGGGTAGGAAAAAGCCCATCGCGAACGGCAGACCAATGACATTATACCCACAAGCCCAGCTGAGGTTGAGCTTGATGCGGTTGAAAATCGATCGAGCAAGTTGGATGGACGCTGGGATGTCCATGAGATCGTTTGGTCGCATGAGGACGACATCGGCGGCTTCCATAGCGACATCCGTACCAGAAGCCATGGCAATACCAACATCCGCAGTCGCGAGAGCAGGTGAATCATTAATACCATCACCAACCATTGCAACACATTCTCCTTTTTGTTGGAGATCACGAATGATGCCTTGTTTCTGGTCTGGAGTTACTCCAGCATGAACATGTTCTTCTGAAATTCCAACGCTTCGTGCAACTGCGATAGCCGTAGAACGTTGGTCGCCGGTAACGATAGCCGTCTTGATACCCATCCGATGAAGAGCAGAAATTGCGGCGCGAGCGCTATCCTTAATGCTGTCGGCCAGGCAAAGATGTCCAGTGTAAGATCCGTCAATAGCAATGAAAATATTAGTAGTTCCAGCAGAGGCTTTTTGGGACGCATCCGATGCTTTAGTATTCACCTCTTCGGAAGCATCGATAGCATCCTGTGGTATTGTGATATTGTTTTCTCGTAGATAACGAACGTTGCCGACTAAGACTCGATAACGAGTCCTTTCAGAGTTTGTAGCTGGTTCAACGAGTGCACAAATGCCATTGCCAATGGCAGCTTCGAAGTCGCCCGTGTTGCCGTCAATTGCTCCTTCAGGACCTAGGTTAAGTTCTTCTTTCGCAGCAGCTAAAATGGCCTTCCCAATTGGATGTTCACTTCCCATCTCGGCTAGACCAATTATAGACCACCATAACTTTTTTCTCCATTCATTATCCTGCCACGTGGATACGAGTCTAAGATTTGCAACACTCATCTTCCCAACAGTCAAAGTTCCAGTTTTATCGAGGACAACCTGAGTAATTTTCGTGGCTGTCTCGAGAGCCGCACCACCTTTGACCAGGATTCCATTTTCTGCACCAACACCAGTGCCAACCATTACAGCTGTAGGCGTTGCGAGACCCAGGGCGCAGGGGCAAGCAAAGACAATGACAGATATACACAGCTTCACGCATACCATAAACTTTCCACCGCTGGCTTCGTCGACGAAAATCTTTGGTGGATGGGAAAGGACATGGCTTAATATCATCCAGATAGTAAATGTGAGGAATCCTAGGAAGAGAATCGCTGGAACGAAGAACCCGGCAATAGTATCAGCTAGGCGCTGGATGGGCGCTCTTGTTGTCTGAGCATCTTGAACAAGCTTAACAATCTGACTGAGCTGAGTATCTCTGCCAGCCCTGGTAACGCGAAAGTCAACCCTCCCAGCACCATTGACCGTACCCCCAATAAGTAGATTTCCCTTTCGCTTCTGGACCGGCATAGCTTCCCCAGTGACCATACTCTCGTCGACGTATGTTTCACCTTTGGTGACAGTTCCATCAGCAGGAATCTTGTCACCAGGTCGGAGGATGACGATATCTCCTGCTTGCAGAAGTTCGGTAGGAACGATCTTCTCTTCTGCAGCATTCCCCTCATGCGTAGAATCTGGCTTTTGCTCTGATCCGGAATCAATAGCAATATCCCAACCCTCGGCAGCTTTCTCTGCTGCAATTGGATCAGCATATATTGTTGCCATCGATGGAGCTAAGGACATGAGACGAGAAAGTGCCCTGGAAGTCTGTCCCTTGGCTCGGTTTTCTAAGAAGCGTCCAAGGGTGATAAACGTAATTAGCATACTACTGGTATCAAAAATGGTGCTTGGTCGCGTATGTGGAGGGGCGAGAACTGAAACTAGCATTGCCGCAACACTAAAGAAAAAGGCGGCCGATGTACCAAGAACAACAAGAACATCCATTGTTGGAGAACCATGCTTCATGGATTTCCACGCAGAAACATAGAACCGTTTCCCAATGCCAAACTGGACTGGCACTGTAAGAACTAAACAAATTATGTCACCTAGGTATAGGCCAGGGAGACCAACTACTAAGCTTCCGAAATCAAAGCTAGGGAGAAGCATTGGAATGATCATGCTGATAAGAAATACGGGAATAGCGAAAGCCAGTGACGTCTTGAATGCTGTACGCCACTCTGTGATCTCCTTCGTTTTTGCAAGGGACTGTAGTTGGGCATTATTATCGTCATTGTCAGCAACTAGAGCGTTGTATCCCTGGGACTCAACTAGATCAACCAGAGCACGTAGCCCCGCAAGATTGGGTTGGTGAGAAATGGTCAACCGGCCAGTCGAAAGACTAATAGTTGCTGAATTAACTCCGGGAATCGACTGGAGTTTTGATTCCAATTCTGTTGCCGTAGCTCCATCTGTCACTCCAAATATTTTGAACTGCGTGGTTGTAGAGCCTTTCAATTGATTAGATTCCGCCAGCTGTGTTGAAAGTATCCGAGCACCAAATCCTCTATCGTCGATGATTTCGGCAATCTTGTCTGGAGTGAGTTTTGATGGATCGTAAATAATGATCGCTCGTTCTGCCAGCAGACTGATATTAAATTGTAGGACGCCCTCCAAGCCCTTGAAGCCACCTTCAACAGCAGAGGTGCAAGCTCCACATGTCATGCCTTCGATAGCTACGGTTGTTGTAGCCACTTTCTCCCCCCTTCCGGAACTTCCTCGCCGTGTCTTCGAGGCCTTGGCGGATGTTATCGAGTCCACAATCGTTGCCCCGAATCCCCTATCTTCTATTATTTCGACAATTTTGTCATTACTCAAAATGAAAGCATCATGCTCCACTACAGCTCTTTCTGACAGCAATGATATACTGAAATGCTTCACGCCTGGTACATCTTTGAATCCGCCCTCGACCGCCGATGTGCATGCCCCACACGTCATACCCTCCACAGCTATTGTCGTCGTAGTTATCTGCTCATTGTCAACCTCCATGTCCACAGCCTCATCATACGTATTTCTTCGCCTGTCGAACATCGGCGACGGTAAGTCGGTAGCGATAACATCTGCTTCGAAGCCTCGATCCTCGATGGTATCCTTGATAGTTTCGGCGGACACCTTTTGAGGATCGTGCATGATCACAGCCCTCTCCATCACCAGGCTCACTGATACATTTCCGATTCCATCCACACCTTTGAAGCCAGTTTCTATAGCAGATGTGCAGGCGCCGCATGTCATCCCACCTATCCTCACCGTCGTGGTAGCCATATGTGCCGTTGGCGCATTCCCCGTTGCGTCGTCTCTCGTCGAGACCTTCAAGTACGATGGAGCCATAGAGGGAGCCGCTGCTAGGAGTAGCAGCGGGGAGAGCGGGGAATTTATGTATTTTCAACTATGCATACCCTGTTGTAGGAAATCAGCAACGTGCATCAGGTGAAGGAATTGATAAGCACTACGAGGGTGAGCCTTACAGTAGCGAAAGCCGTATTTCTAATCGACTAAGAATATAAGCAAAAGGCCAGCTTCTGCGTAACAGTCTTGATCAAATGTGGCCAGGTAGGTCGCAAACGGCTGATACCAGGCCCTTCTCAAAATAGAGTCTGTACCGTTTTGAGGCGGCAATTTAGGCCGGGAACGTGATCAAGTGCTACTGTACCTCAACGGAGGGCGGGAACAGAACACTGATTATTGTCAGTACGGCGGGGAGAGAAGGTAGTCGAGGAGTGATCAATAGGGCTAATAGGGCAATAGTAGAGAAAGGAGGGAAGAGAGCATTTATTTGTCAAGATTAGTCCAGAGAGAAGGCGTGAGCAATTCAGAAACGCTGCCTCGACCTCGACCAGGGTTGCGTCTCATACATACCGGTCATCGATTTTCATCGGAACAGAGTCCGGATTCTGTCAATGCGCTGCATTATTCCCTCCTGACGATACCACTCTGTATGCATTATTGTGTCCTCATGCTCACGTAGCGATACCCGCCAATAAAGGAGTCTCGGAGACCTATACGGAAAACACACCGGGTATCATGGCCACCTCTTGCGGCAAAGTAGGCACGGAATAGGTAGTAAAGCTAGGTCGTTATCTGCCCATTGAGCTACTGGAGTCGGAATCTTTCGTGCCATATGGATGAAATAAAACACGGTGGAATAATACTATCAAATTAATGAAGTAAATAACCATTATACAAGCTTTGGCATCCCCAACCCCGCGGTCTTTCAATTGGCTCGGTTCACTGGTTGCTGATCCGATCAAACGTTTCTGATACTCAGGACGCACCTTCACCCGGCAATACCTTAGACATCCACCTTGAATCCGTTGGACCGCCAGGACCTTGTTTCATTCGAGGATTGCATTTCAAATTCCAGTTCCCGTGTGCCATGGTCTAGACATCACCTGACTCGGCAATTCCTGCTCCCAAGGTAGGTAACCTACCCAGGTACCTGCGGCTCAACTTTAAAGTCAAAGAAGCTCTATCTTCAAACAGGTGCCAGGTCACATCGAGCTTGCGACAACCTCAAAATGGAGCAGACAAAAGCGTTGAATAGTCTAGCCGTGAGTGCCCCGATTTATGTACATTACTACAACCCCGACTAACCTCTTCAGCCCTTCCTCGCCCTCACCAAATCTGCTTCCTCACCCCGCGCAGCTGCCGACCTAATAACTCGCGCAACCTCCCATCCAAACACCTTCATCTTCAGCGAACTCCTCCAAGCACCCCAAATCCAGAGCCTCTCCAGCAGCACCGAATATTCGCCCCATCTCGCCCTCCTCAAAATTTTCAGTTATGGGACGTACCACGACTACAGAAGTACCCCCAATCTCCCTCCTATCAACGATACCCAAGTCCAAAAACTCCGGCAACTCTCTCTCCTCGCCTTGGCTAAGGATCCATCCTCTTTATCTTATCAGAAACTCCTCTCAGCATTAGGTCTGGAGACTCCCCGCGAGCTCGAAGATCTGGTAATCTCCGCCTTCTACGCTGGTCTTTTATCCGGTACGCTGGATCCTTATAACCAACAAGTCCGTATCTCTTCCATCTCAGCGCTTCGCGATTTGCCACCGAGATCTGTGTCAGCAATGTTAGCTACACTGAACGAATGGTCTGGACGCTGCGTTGGCACACTTTCGGATCTAGAGAGACAGATTGCGACTGTGAAGGCGGACGCGTTGAGGAGACACAAAGAGGAGAGAGATTGGGCTATTGATAAAGAGAAGTTAATTGAGACTGGAGGTGCGAAGGGCTCGCGGAAACTAGGGCAAGGTGCTGCAAGTAAGAGAGGCGTTGGCATGATTGGGGAGGATGAAGATGCTGATATGGATGACGAAGATGGGGAAGATATTGATGAAGAGAAAAAGGATATCAGATCAGCTAGGAAGAGAGGATTTTCGGCGACGTAGTCATGGAGAAACTAACTAGTCGTATGACTGACACGATCATGATTTATGAGCAAGGGGAGTCTTCAGGGGATGGGAAAATTGTTATTGTAGCATAATACTCTGGAATTACAGGGGTAATATTAACACTAAGTAAAATTTGATTGTTAGGTGTAAGATTTTACTACTATTTAATAGTTCTCGTGAAGTATTAGATTCAATGATAGAAAGAAATTTTCCAAAGCGTAGGACAATGGCAAAGCTCTCATGACAAAAGATATATTCGCTGTTGAATTTGTGCTACGGTATTGAAACTACATAGGGTATTGCATTAAAAGTGAAAATCATATACACAGCATTACTTGAGATCTTATCCTGCATCGAGTGCTTTGATCGAGCGCTCTGATGTCTCCCAGTCTTTGTACAAATCATGCTTGTCATACCGAAACTCCATTCCCAGCTCCTAGTGACACTCCGCCAGAATTAAATACCCCAGTCCCTCATAATCTTTTTCCAGGCACAAAAACAAAGAGAACTACAAGAGCTGCATCGATCAGAATTGTGATACCTAGAACCATCAATGCACGCTTATTAAGTAGTTTGCGGATGTATGGTTCCCGAACTCTGGAAAAGCTCATGAACGTGTACTCGCTGAATCCTAGAAGGGCCAAAATAGGATCAAGTGCGTATTGGTGAGAGCATAGAGCATAGACACCAACTGTGAAGGGAAGAATGAGCTATAATGTGTTAGCATTGCAAAACTAGAGAAGCTTATATATGAACATACCCAGACTCGGATGTGACGAGGATAATTCAGAAATATGAGAATGAATGCAACCCAGAAAGCAGCAAACATTGCCAACAGGCCAACTATTAATCTCATCATCATGGAAGGTGGGACAAGATTGCCAAGGGCCTTCATCCTCAGGAAACCAGGGAAAGCATCACGTTCCATTGCTTGGAAAACATAATCTTTGGCAGCATCAAAAACTTCAGGATCATCCCGTCCTCGTTCTTCTATGGAGATAGTAATTTCTTGAGTGATAGCGTGGGGAAGGATTATTTCACGTTCGGCACCTGGTAGAAGGAACGTGTACAGGATCTTCTCGGCTGATGCTCTAATATCGGCTCTTGCAACTGTATGTGCTGGGGAATTGGAGTCTGATGTCAACTCTAATGGGCTGCTCATGAAACTTGGTCGAGGTCTTTCATTCGAGCTTGTTAGGCGAGGTGCTGAATTATGAGATCCAAGACTGCCTGATGGTGAATGTCCCAGGTTCGCACCATTGGCTGCCTCTTCTCTGAGGAAAGCTGACATTTGAGCATCCTGCGTCTTCTCCTTCTCGTTATGAAACATCGATGGCCCTGCTGTCTGGTGATGTATGTCCCCTATATTCTCTAAAAGCACTGAAGATCGTTTCGATTGCGATTTATCGCCCTCGGGGGTCCCAATCATTACGGAACGTCGTAATTCTCGAACGTAATGTCGGCAAAGTGACATATGCTGAGCAACATCAAGCCTTTAGAAGGATTAGTATTTAAATTCCAAGCCAAAGCTTATGAAACGCACCAGAAGTCTAGATAGTCTACCGATCTTTGTTGGTCGCGCATGTATATGTAGAAAGAGAATAGATCGACAGGAGGTAAAGTCCTCCTGCTCAGGACTTCAAAGAGAGTGGGAAGCCTATTCCGGAGAAGATCTGGTTGAGGAGAGGGACTTGCTTCCATCTTGAAGAAGTAAGGTATGTCTAAATCGAGGGATTGCTGGAGCTTTGTACTGCAAGGGAGGTTGTTGAATGAACGAAAGTTGGCAATCAGGTCTTTGAAGGTCGCGCAAGGCGTTAAAATACGAATAGAATGCCAATGAACTTGGCTTATCTTCTCAGTGTCGATACATTTATAGGGCGCGCTGCGCAAGATGTAATTGAGTAGTGACGTGGAACTGAGGAGATTGAGGTTCGACTTCAGACAACAAGATTAATTGAGATTGTTGCTTCCTCAGGCAAGAGTTTCGCTAAGGAGACTAGCGCCGCACAGCAACGCATTTTGGAAATTCAACCCTAAACTTCTCGAAGCCGACCACGAATTCGACAACAAGTCTCGACACGTCTCCTATAATGTCGACAAAGCCCAAGAAGACCACCAAGCCCGGCAGATCTGCTATCGCCGATGTGCTGGCTAGAGAGTACACAATTCATCTTCACAAGAGAGTATGTTGCCTAGGGAATTACAATGCAGCAACTTCGAGAGGAATAAATACTGATAATTTTATCAGCTTCACGGTGTCTCATTCAAGAAGCGCGCACCACGAGCCATCAAGGAGATCAAGTCATTTGCTACAAAGTCAATGGTATGAACACCGCGGGAAAATATTTGAAGGATGAAGCGAGCGAAGGACCATGTTAACATATCTGGACAGGGCACATCCGATGTTCGAATCGACCCACAGTTGAACAAGAAGGTCTGGGAAGCCGGTATCAAGGGTGTTCCATATAGACTCCGTGTACGAATCTCGAGGAAGCGTAACGACGAAGAAGGGGCGAAGCACAAGCTATACAGCTATGTCCAGGCCGTGAATGTAAAGGATGCGAAGGGATTGCAAACGACTGTTGTTGAGGATGCATGAATAATCTGAAGCATTGGGACACTTGGAGTTGCTGCATTCTGCTACTGTAGTTGAATGAAATGGTCTAGCATTGCATGAAATCTATCGCTGCAACTGGTTCTTAGGTGAAAGGGCATGTGCCTCCAGGACTCTTGCTCTTCAGTGGCAATGGATTTACGGCCACTTCCAACTTTGATGGTCTCGGTCAATATCAGGATAAATTTTGAATAGTGGCTCAGAATTATCCAAGGAAGAAGTCTTGGATATGTTCTTCAATCACTAACGACCACCGGAGGCTAGAAAGAATTAAGTAATGGGGCACCTGATGGTAGGGATATTATGGATGCCACTACGATTAAGTTTCTTGGGGTTTTAATTGTTGCTTTTCCATCCATTGACCTGACCCTTGAAATCACCATCAATACTCCAACGCCTAAATTGCCTCTAATGGACCTCGACACTCAACGTATCCCTTATTATATTTCACCATTAAATCGCCTCTACCAATAACCCATAAAAAGAACTCAATATCAACCAGAAGTAGGCTTCCCTTTATACATTATCTAACAAATCTCTTCTCCCAATATACGTAGTCACATAAATACAATATGCATCGAATCAAGAAATCTACCAAAGTTACTAAGATCATTGCTTTAAAAATAGCATATTCCTTAGGATATGAAAGCCTACATCCTATTGTTTTAGATACAATCTAGACAATGAGAGAGTTAGGTGCATAGTAATAGTTGAGCGATGAGTTCCATTCTGAACAGGATCATTGTGCAATTCTGTAAACCCTAACGTAAGCAAGTGTGTTCAATATTTTCAGTGCGGCCATCTTTTTCTGATAGGTTGATACAGTTGCCCCTCCACAATTATTTCATGCACACCAACGGCTCGCTTGCATGACGTTTGACATCTAACTTCCATTATAGAATTACAGTATTCTTGATATCTTGTTATGAAAGTTCCTGCTCTTCTGGAGCCGAGGACCATCTTCCTATCAAGAGCCATACAATATCCTCGAATTGAACATGGCAAGCGTGACTGGAGCTAGCAAAAGAGGTCCATCCGTCCTAGTACGTAGACTTACAAGCCAACAATGATTCAAACAGGAAACAGTCAATCCTTGACCAATTGTACATCACGAGTTCTCTGCTAAATATGTTGACAGGTCACAGACTCTCGCGAACGCCCTTCTCTGCCTCGTGCCAACTCCAGTGGTCCCACGCCTCGAAATCGACCTCCAACGCGCCTCATATCGGTCGACAATGTCCTTCAATATGCCTCCGAAATTCCCTCGGGACAAGCTCGTGGTCCTCCAAGCCGGAAATCCCAGGTGCCCACTCAACGTCGATCAGTCACCCCTCCTACTATGGGCACTCGAATAGCCCAACAGAATGTACCTGGTCGAAGTACAAAAGTGAGCGAGAAGTTGGTCCTGATTCCAGAAACTGTGAATGAAAAGGGAGATTCCGATGAAGATGAATCTAATGGGTACGATGCGAACGTTGCTATTGATGGAGAGGGTGGTCCATTGAAGGATGTAGAGTTGGATATCCTTAAAAAGAGGGGTGGAGTTCGAGGGAAAAGTTACGCAGAACGATTACCAAAGGCCAAGAGAGCAGAAAAATTAGCCCGTGTTACGGCTTATTGTACTGCCCAGGGATACAAGACAAAAGCAACTGCATCATTCGCCAAGGACAATCATGGAGCTAAGACAAAATTGTACGATGATTGTCTCTACACAGTATATCATCTACCGTTATTGCCTGGTACCGAAGGATTTCGAATAAGGAGTAGCCCTGTATTGAAAAGTCCTGGTGGGAAGGCAGTCCTAGATGAAGAAATAGAAAGAAGCGAACAGAGGGATTATCACGAAGGCTACTTTGAAGACACTGATATCTACGGTGTGAGAGGTGGTGAAGAAAGCCCAAGAAATGAAAGTGACGACGATAGGGCGAGGAGGGAAGATGCTAGACGACGAATCCGAGAGCAGAATCGAATTTCTGCGCAAGGCAGAAGAGGAGACAGTCCAACTCGAATTGCGCCGGATGCTACAACATTTGCGGAGATGTTTGTCTTTTCATATGGAGTGGTGGTGTTTTGGAATTTCACTGAACGTCAAGAGAAAGACATTTTGGCCGACCTAACTTTCTCTGAACATAATACCGGCATCTCGCTTGTTTCGAGGCCTCAGGAGGAAGATGATTTCGAGACAGAAGAGCTTCATTTTGAATACAGTCCTCTCGTTGAAAGGCCGAGGGTTTTTAATGACATGATCACACTTCGAAGTGGTGACCATATGATAAAGTTGGCTATGAGCCATGCCATTGCCCAGAGTACGAAATTAAGCTTCTTCGAGGAGAAGATGTCTCAAACAATGTTAGATGCAGAACATATCCCTAAACATTTGGCGCTCACTGGTAAGCTTGGTATGTCACGAAAAGAGATTGTCAAGATTCTGGGTCAGCTTTTTAAGAGTCGTGTCGATGTCAATCTTTGTAAGCATATTTTTTCTGCCGCGTTGAAGCCCGCTGACTAGTCCTAGCGTCTAATATTCTAGACGTACCAAATTTCTTCTGGGAGTCGGAACCTACTCTCCATCCACTTTATTTTGCTATCCGAGAATACCTTGAAATCGCGCCGCGGATCAAAGTTCTCAACGAACGATGCCGCGTCTTCTTAGAACTGGCTGAGATCTTGAGCGACAACGTTGCGGATACCAAAATGAGTACCATAACATGGATAATCATCGTTTTGATCATCATCAGTATTGCCGTTACTGTCACAGAAGTTGGCCTAAGATTCGCCATATTACAAAAGGACAAGGTGGATAGGGGAGACCAATTAGAAACCAATAGGACCTGGACGAGGACAGATTTCAGTTCTTTGCAACTGGATGCCATCTGCGGGGCTAGTGTCATACGGAATACCTTCGCTGATTTATAAAAGTGGGCGTCTTCCTCATAGAAAAACAGAAAAAACCCGGCATCGGGTTGAGTAGTAATCCCGTATACGTTGTGTAATATTATTTATAAAAAATATATACCACCAAATATATAATTGAATTTATACGACAGTAATATATATCAGATCTAAAATCATATTGTCGCTATTTTTGTAGTATCCGACATTGTTATATTGCAGTGCTTTTTCAAAGGCTGTGCAAAAAAACTATTATGATTTAAATTATAGTCTTGTGTCACGAGATATATACTCACGTGATTAGTTACTAGACCTGAACCTACAGAACACTAGTAACGTAACAAGTATCTATTTACAATGCCTGTTGCGACGTTCTGGCCCAACCCCATTACCCTTATTAGATCGCTATTGCGTGTAGCGAAATCTATTTCATTTATTCTCTTAGTATGTTTTACGGGTCGCTTTACGGTCCATTTTAGCTTTACGTGCCCTCCATTCTAGCACGACGTAGCTCGACGTGCCTACATCTCTACGTGCCTATGTGTCTCTTATGTGCCCATTACGGCTGAACCGAATCAACTTTTTTTGCTCTGTATATGGTAGCGTCTGATCTATATTGCAGTTCCCTTTTTAAAAAAAAAAATCTTTTGGCGGACCATAACATGCTGTTTTTGCCTTGATCGACAAGCAAAGCTTTACGTTACAAGGAACAAAAGCAAGAGCAAGAACAAGAATAAAAGCAACGGGGACAGGCTACAGCTGGGCCCCTATAAGCACGCATGCAATCACATGCATTTATTAGTCATATTATACTTTTGGGCGTTCCTTTAATGAATCATTCATTGCATTCCTAACCTTATTAAGGTACATTCTTATGGTAGGTATTCAATAGTCTTTTTAGGATAGAAATGGAATGCAGGAATGAAGGGATTACCGCTTCCGCCTTCTCGTCGTGGCGCCTCCGGTTTGTTGTTGTAGAGGAGAGTGTTTGCTAGGCTGAATTACTGGAGTTCGCCGGTTTGGATCGCCTACTTAGTGACTGCCGCTGCTACGGTCCTTTCCCTTCCAGAGGCTCTTCTAAAGTGCATCAGTTCGTACTGAGAGGGCCCGACCTGATACCGAAGTACAGCCCACGTAGCGCAGTCTTTGTGTAGCTCCTCTAGCTTCCTACAGTTCCTAGCCGTAGAGGTCGAGTAAGTAAGGGCGTTGAGATCGTCTGCAAACCTCCCCCTATCCCTCCGCTAGGGCGCCGGCACAGCTCCGTGTTATAGAAGAGGATGAACATTACAGAAGATGCGATTTTATTGCGTATTTAAAGAAGCTATAAAGGTGTTTATGTACAGAGGCGCTAGGCCACGAGGCTTCTTCTTGACAAGCTTCGGTCTCGGTCTTCACGTCGTCCTCCTGAGGAGGATTCTCAACTGCGTGGACAGTAACTTCAGTTTTCCGTTTTCGACGGCGGCACCAGTCCACAGGTTGCTTCTGCCATTGAAGATAAGTTTGAAGAGTACATGGAGAATCGATGGCGTTCTTTTGCGTAGAATCAAAGGCAACAACCGATGCCGCAGGGACGAATTGGGACAGCTATTGAAGAACAGCGACCTGGCTCCTGAAGCAAACTATTGGCTTGAGCAGAAAGGAAGAAGGAGAAGCAATGTGCTAAATGTCTACCTATGTAACTGTATCCCCCTAGCCCTCCATAGGAAGTGTTATTGGATGAGCCTACCACCTTTTGAGGAATTGTCCCTCACAGACGCCGCATGGAACATATGCGAACAACCTGCATCAGATATCAGTTCTGTATTGGCGCATCTTCATACAAATTGCATTGGCAATCGGTCAATTGATGGGGTAAGGCCAAGAGGACAATTATAAGTACATTTCGTTGTCATCTTGCATTGGAAAATCATGTGATTCAAGGTCCGCTAACGAACTCCCCTTTGTTGCTCACGACTCGACACGTAGAACTGTGTAATCACCTCTGTGTAATTTTTGCCTGAACAGATATCGTTTAACCAGTCCAATGAAATTCGACCGATGAGGAAATATTCCAAATGTGTATTGAGAAATTCGCATACTGCGGCCGACCAATGAGATAAGATAACGCTTGTGTACTTGCACTGTCACCATGCAAGGCCACTTCACACAGCCGCCGCTCCCGTCCAACCTCGCCCTCACCTCGCTCGCCGTCGAGATCATCCTGCGACAGTGTTACGGCACCGTATTCTTGACGGACAGGCCTTCTCCCGTCCAAGTATGGCCATCGATGACTGCTCCTTCTGGGCTGACGGCCCGCCCAGACATCGATGGGGAGTCTGGTTGGATTTCGGCAGCCAGGTCCGAGCTATATGGAAGCCTCTCCTCTCTAGCTCTCAGCGTCACTCCAAGCAGCTCATCGCCATGGTGCCGCTCGTGCATAACATACCATGCGACGTGGAGAGATTGTCAAACCGGAAGCCGCCAGGGGGCCGAGTATCACATCCAAGCGCCGACATGATTGCTGACGAGCCATTGGTTGGCCTAGCGTATGCATCTTTGGGCGACGAGATCCCGCCCTCCACAACTTCACGAATCGACTTTAATATGTAGTCCCCTTTGGCGCCCTCACTTTCCCTTGCGATGGTTGTGCCAGATTGTCCTTGTCCTGAGAACTACAACGACTTCCTCTTTGCTGACATCCATCTTCTCGCGCCATATTTTCGTATCGTACGGTCGTCGCCCCATCATTGTTGTCTGATCCCTTGTCGGTGCGTTTAGGCCTCGAACAGTTTGCGTCTCAACATCTTCCGGGTCCCAAGAGATCCTCGAAATCTCCTGTACAAAGCACTGTCCCATGCCGTCATTCTAAATTTTGGATCGATCCGAGACCTACTTTCGAAACCCTCTGCTACGTCTGATCTGCCCAGGACGACCCCAGACGAAGAGCATTTCCTATCGAAGTTCGCTGGGCATGCCATTCAGGATTGATAGTGCAAAGCTGTGAGGACCGAACCAAGATTTACACTACTCGTGGTGCGCGCTTGGGTTTCATGGGAATTTTCCTTGATTATATCTCTCGTCGAGCCTAGCACGGTTGGCACTGACCCATACTGAAGGAGGATTCTGCTTCGACCTCCTATCCTTTCACTACAACTTTGAGCCGTCGCCCATTCGAACTCTCCTCCTATTTGGCGAGGTAGAAGAACAGGCGTTCCCGACTTCAAGCTCCTATCACTAGTCCTGCTGGTTCAGATCCTTCTTTTCTCAGTCAAATACTTTCGCTCTTTCATTCTTTCTGACGCCCTTTATTTAATCTATTGATTTGTGAGGTTTTGGGGAACCGCTACTCATCTGACTGCTATAAACTCGGTAGTAGTCGACGTCGTCGCTGGCCGACATTTAATATACCGAGGACTGGGAAATACCAAGGGACATAAGTACGATGGGTCTCCTAGAGTTTATAAAGGCGCAGACGCGAGGAACGAAGTTACTGTTCAACTTCATATTCCATGGATTTCACATCGGTCTCTTTGCGTTGGGATGGTAAGACCGACTTGTTCCTAAGAAGGAATTAGTGTGCTAATGTTTTTTTTTTTTAAAGGTGGAAGCAAGCATCGGATCCAAGGTTAGCGGGTCTGAACACTCTAACGTTCTCGGTCTGGCTATCACGAGGGGCAGGTCTTGCCTTATCTGTGGATGGAGCAATGATCTTATTACCTATGTGCCGAAATATCTTGAGATATGTCAGACCCAAAGTCAAGTTCTTGCCGTTAGATGAATCTCAATGGTTCCATCGACAAGTGGCGTACTCTATGTTGACCTGGACAATCGTACATGTGTCTGCTCATTATGTCAAGTAAGTCTATCATGGATAAAAGTCAACATGCTGATATATCTAGCTTCTTCAATGTTGAGAGAAATCAGATCCGGCCCGTCACGGCGATTCAGATTCATTACACTGAAGCTGGCGGGATTACGGGTCATATCATGCTTCTTTGCATGCTTCTTATGTACACGACTGCTCACGCCAAAATCCGACAACAATCTTTCGAAACATTCTGGTATACACACCACTTGTTCATTCCTTTCCTGCTGGGATTGTACACCCACGCCACTGGATGCTTTGTTCGCGACACTGCCAATCCGTTTTCTCCATTCGATCACAATAATTTCTGGGGTCATTGCCTCGGTTATGAAGGATGGCGTTGGGAGCTGTGGGGAGGTGGACTATACTTCATGGAACGTGTATATCGAGAAATTCGATCCAGGAGAGACACTCAAATTACTAGAGTTATTCGACACCCTTATGGTATGTTTCAAAATTTGATCATAGAGACTTCAGCTAACAAATTAAGATGCCATGGAGATTCAATTCAAAAAACCATCAATGAAGTACAAGGCAGGCCAATGGCTCTTCTTGAACGTGCCCTCAGTATCGTCTCAACAATGGCATCCTTTCACCATCACGTCTTGTCCGTTCGACCCTTATATCTCCGTACACGTTCGTCAAGTTGGTGATTTCACCCGTGCTCTTGGGGATGCTCTTGGAGCAGGTCCTGCACAGGCCAAACTATATGAGAACCTGGACTACAACGGCATTACCGAAATAGCTATTGAAAACGGTCAGATGATGCCAACCCTCCGAATCGACGGTCCATATGGAGCCCCAGCGGAAGATGTATTCGACAACGAAATCGCAGTTCTCATTGGCACAGGCATTGGAGTTACCCCATGGGCAGCTATCCTCAAGAATATCTACAATATGCGTAAAGGACCAAACCCGCCGACTCGTTTACGCCGTGTCGAATTCATCTGGGTCTGTAAAGATACTACTTCATTTGAATGGTTCCAAAGCCTTCTCTCTTCCCTCGAAGCTCAAAGCCATGAGGCTGCCTCGATACCTGGTAGCAATGGACAAGAATTCTTGCGCATCCACACATACCTCACTCAAAAGCTCGATGTCGATACTGCCCAAAACATTGTGTTGAACAGTGTTGGTGCATCTGTTGATCCTCTCACCGAATTAGCATCTCGAACCAATTTTGGGCGTCCAGATTTCGGGAGATTGTTTTTGGGCATGAGAGAAGGTATCTTGGATAGAACTTACTTGAATGGTCTGGAAGGAGATATGAGAACAAACGTCGGAGTTTACTTCTGTGGTATGTTATATCAGATCCATCAATGAGGGGAAAGTAACTAACTAGAGTAGGACCTAATGTTGCTGCTAGAGAAATCAAGAAGGCTTGTAAGAAGGCTACGACTCGTGATGTGAACTTCTCGTTCTGGAAAGAACATTTCTAGGGAGTTGTTATACTGGGGTGCATTTTGAGAGCGAGTTGGACTTGTCGTCTGGCAAATATATTCATGTAGAGCGCTCAGAGGTATATAGATATATATTATACCATTTTGTTGCACTTCGGTGGTCTATTTGGCAATTTGTCACAACATCACATTTTCAGTTACGGTCTAGATCTTACTTCGTCTCTCTTGGGGCACCTTAACCACGACTTTGCCCCACGTCCCTCTACTAGCCAAACTCTCCAAAGCCTCTGGAATACTCTCCAACCCTACAAATTCCCTATCTATAAAAACCGTCCCTTTAAACTTCCCCTCCTCAATCAGCTTAAACAAGCCGTCCCAGACTGGCCCTATAGCTTCTGGTTCATTCAATGCATATGCACCCCAATGTAAACCCACAATACTTATATTCTTCAACAAAACCTTATTCATAGCTACCTTCTCGATGTTACCTGCCGCGAATCCAATCACTAATAACCTCCCATTCCATCGAATACACTTGGTGCTCTTGTCAATCATCCCTACAGGATCGTACACGATATCTACGCCTCTCCCCTTTGGCGTCAATTTCTTGACTTGGTCCGGCCACGTAGGATCCGTATAATCGATGGTATGATCAGCACCAAACGATTTCGCCACATCTAATTTACGTTTTGTGCCTGCAGTTGCTATGACAGTGGCTCCCAGAGCTTTGGCGATTTGAACGGCAGCTAGCCCAACCCCGCCAGCTGCTGCGTGAACAAGAACATAATCTCCCGCCGTGATATTCGCTCTGTTAACCAAAGCACCATAGCTGGTAGGAGCCGTCACGAAAAGCCCTGCTGCCTCGAAGTAGGACCAGCCTTTTGGGACGGGCTTCAATACTTCTTCTCTGGCTGCGACTTTGGTCGCATAAGCGCCCTGGGAAGCTCCAAATACTTTATCCCCGACCTTAAATTTCGAGTTCTTGCTCGAGGAAGGAGTAGAGAGGATTACACCGGCGAATTCGGAACCGGCTATCCAGGGAAAGGCGGGTTGATGTTGGTACTTGCCGGAGATTTGGAGGATGTCGAAGAAGTTGGTTGCGGCTGCGTGGATGCCGATTACGTATTCGTTTGATTTCGGGGTTGGGTCAGGTAGATTGGTTATTTTGAGGTCTGTCGGGCCCTTATATTTTGTGAGTTTTTGACTGAAGGAGGGAGATGTGAGCTTACTTTGACATATTCTTTGATTTCTATACCACGCATTTTTAAGATTAGAGACGGTCTTACTGAAGATCGAGAGTTCGGGATAGGGGTTAGGATATGGTTTCTAAGAGAGGTAGTGGTAGTTGGAAATGTACAAGGAAAGAGAAAAGAATAATGAGTTGATGATACTGTACTGCAATAGCCTATATTTTGACCTTCCCGGAGAATCGAGGGGAGCCGAGGCTGAGATCACGAGTCACGTGAAGAGACTTGAATCGTCTCATTTATACACAGAATGAAAGAAATAGGGTATGATATATAATATAAGAAGGTGATAAGAATATTGAAAAGTGTGCAGAGCAACATGTTAATCTTGAATTGTTTGTGGAAGCTATCCAACTTCCAGCTTGACTCAGGAAGCAAATCGATTTCCATGGAAGACACTTCACTCCCCAAGACCATTAGCTCTCTATTTGATTCTATTATATATAAGCCGTCAAACCTCTGGTTGCAGCGCACTTCGTAAATATCCGCATCAAACTTCTCGATTGGTCGAGTTCGACTAATAAGACATTTGGTGGTTCAAGGTCGGACATTCACTTTTAACTTCCACTTCCACTTCCCGTTTAGCGACACTCCTTCCATCAGTAACTGGACAGTAACCAACCCCAACTTTCCCTCTGACACCAACATACACTATCAAGAAACAAATCTCCTCGCCAAACCCCGTCTAAGCATACCTCGATATTTGCGCATCTCCTACATTACCTTCCGACTGCCCAACTCATCAAGATGACCGCAGAAGAGGCAGCTGTTGGCGGCGAATCCGACCCGCAGATCACCTTCAAAGTCAAGACTTCCGGCGATAGCAACCATACCATTACCATGCCAGAAACGGCCACCGTTCTCGACCTAAAGACCAAACTATCTGGAGATGAATACGAGAAGATCCCAGCAGACCGACAGAGATTGATCTACTCGGGCCGCGTCATGAAGAACGAAGAACCCCTCGCCACATACAAAATCAGGGCGGGCAACACAATACATATGGTCAAGAGTGCTCAGAGTAATGCTGCACAAAATCCTGCCAGCTCCACCTCTGCTCCGGCTGCGGCAGTCCCAACCAACATGGCTGCTGGAACTGCGAATAATCCCTTGGCTGGTTTGACCGGAGCGAGATATGCTGGTCACATGGGACTTCCGGGTGCAGATATGTTCGGTGCCGACGGAGGAGTAAGTCTAATACCCTACAGAGCATTCTCTGTTGAGAACAAATACTAATGAGGATTATAGATGGGCGCTCCCCCAAATGAGGACCAGATTGCTACGTTGCTGGACGATCCAAATATGCAACGGACTCTCAACGAAGCTCTCAATAACCCCGACATGATCAACATGATGATTCAATCTACCCCTCAACTTCGAAACAATCCTCATGCCCGCGAAATGTTAAGTTCCCCCGAGTTCCGACAAATGTTGACAAATCCCCAAGCTATTCGACAAGCCGCCCAAATTCGAAGAATGATGGGAGAAGGACGTAATGCAGCAAATGCTTTCCCTGCACCTGGCGTTACAGACACTACCCCGGCTGGAGCTGCAGGAGCAAACCCATCTACGAACCAACCCCCTTTGAACCCTTTCGCTTCTATGGGAGGATTTGCACAAGGTAACCCTTTTGGAGCACTCTTCCCAGGAGTTGCAGGCCAAACCCCCTCTCAAACCCCACCAGCACCTGGATCTGCCGGTCAAGCAAGCCCAGCAGCTGGAAATTCCGATGCAAATGCAGCAAATCCTTTCGCGCAGTTTGGTCCCGGAGCAGGTGCCCAAGCCAGGGCAAATCCATTTCAAATTCCAGGTATGCCACCTATGACACCAGAAATGATGCAGCAAGCCATGAATATGTTGCAAAGCGGCCATTTTAATGATTTACTTGGGAGTGGTGGTTTTGGAGGTCTAGGGGGTCTAGGAGGAGGTGGAGCTGCGGCGAGTCCTGCTGCTCCGGCAGATACAAGACCGCCTGAGGAGAGATACGCCGAACAATTGAGACAACTGAACGACATGGGCTTCTTTGACTTCGACCGGAACGTGGACGCACTGAGACGTAGTGGTGGAAGTGTGCAAGGGGCAATTGAGCAACTGTTGAGATGAGCTGAAGCGGGAAGAATACGGGGAAATGTATTACGAACGCAGAGGCAAGCTTATGCAGTTATGATGATTAATGGCATGGATGAAATCAGGCAATGCAGTCGTTTGTAGATCTTGAACCGCTATGCAAGCGGGGCATGAGGTCTACACTGTTTTATTGTAAATATGAACTTGCTCGTTGCGGTCAAATAGACATCGCAACTTTTTACCACGACCTTATAGCATGACTCAAAGTTTCTATCCCTAGATTCAAAGCCTTCCACAAGTTCCCTACTTATCAAAATCATAAATAGGCGCACAGTTTTCCAGTCGCTGGGATGGAGAATAAGAAATTAATATCATGCTTATTCCGTCCTTATCTTTGATTTAATACACTAGAGGGGGTTTATAAGCCATAAGGACCTCCTCACCTGTAATCAATCGTCTGTATTAACATAATGACGCGTGAATTCTATTCAAAGAACCTCCTCTCATCTATCATAAATCCATAAATCCCTCGCCGTAGACCCCAGATAGGTTTTTAGATTCAGACTAACCAAACCGTACAGCCGACGAGAGCAATCATAACCCAATACCCGCTCTGCTCCATCAACTGCCTCATTCCCTCTCCCACATTGGCATTCTCAGTGCCTCCACTGGAGGTAGTGCCATTTGGAAGCGTCCCATTGAGAAGAATAGTGCTGGTGCCGTTGACGTCAGCGACGGTAACGAGACTCTTGTTCAAGGCCGCGTAGTTTCCATCTCCAATTAACGAATCTAGGAATGTGGTGTTCCCGTTGTCGTCACATCCACACTCCGCATAGGCTGCGCAGAGGCAGGTAACAGGTTTTGTTTGATTAGCACCCGTGCCATCTCTGAGAATAAGAGCAGGTTCGGCACGTTCAGCGACTGCTGTGTTTGTGCTGTTTCTGGTGGCGCTGGCATTATAGAATGTATAAGGGTGATTGTATGGGTAGCTGTAAGCACCGTAGAGCCAGAGACCCGGCAGGACGGAGAGAGCTGCTACACCGAGGTATACGGGCACGATTCCTAGAGGTGAGTGGACTCCTGCTGCGTATGGGGCTGTAGCTCCTCCACCATAGTATCTTCCCCCTCCAAAAGCCGGTGTTACTCCACTGCCAGTCTTTGTTGAGCCGCCGGTATTGGCACTTGGAGACCCCTTGCCTGCGGAAGAGGACGAGGAACCACCTTTGCCTGCGGAAGAGGACGAGGAACCACCTTTGCCTGCGGAAGAGGACGAGGAACCACCTTTGCCTGCTGATGATGAGGAACTAGATTTTGAGTCAGATCTGAGCTTCTTACACCAGCCACCTGGCCCCTTTGAGATAATAACGGTAGGAGAAGATCGAGGAAACTTGAAGCCTCGTGGGGGAGGACCCCACCATTCCTTTTTCTCGATTCTACCGCCATACTGCCTTCATTCGAAGCACTGCTTCCTTTTTCCGCTCCAATCTCTCTACCCCACCACCGCCATCTCTTCTCGAAGTACTACTTCCATCTCCCCGCTCCATATCACCCCTACCACTTCGTCTCGACTCTCCACTTTGAGGGAAGAATGGTGTACATACCCAGAACTAGAGGAACCACTGGAAGAAGACCCTCCTCCCTTTCCACCGCCTCCACCGCCTCCTTTCCTCTTCCACAGATGCGATACGTCTGCGAAGATCCCACGAGATCCCAGTGTGCTTTCTTCGCGCGTTGAGAGCTCGGCGGCGAGAGGTTGGGGATGTGCGACGGAGGGGGTGAAGAACAGTAAGGCGACTGCTAAAGCATCGAGATTTAACCGCATGTTTACCAGCTCCGGGGGATTCTGTAGCTCTCTCTCGTATTCTGTCCTCGTTACACAGTTATCGTGCTGATGATAAGGTCGCGATGGTTGTTGGGTCACCAAGGTCAAAGAAGTGCGTTGTTTGAAACCCGAAAAGGCGCTTCCCCACAGTCAATACGTATAAATGTGGGAATTCTTTGAAACAAGAATTCAGCCTAGTAGGAATTTATAACTGCGCCTTAGCTACGCCCCAGTCTTGGCCCGATACGTCATGATTCCATTTTTTGCCCACTTTTTATTTTGCCGGGGAGCAGGTGTAGTAGATACCAGTTACTGACCTTCACCTTCCCATTTTTATTATCTTTTTATCCAATGCAAGCACTCCTTCATTGGTTCGATTAGAGTACCAGGCCCGGCCAGGCATATCTTGTGATGGTCTTTTGCCACAATCCGGGTACTCGTTACAGTCATCTCAAACTCATCCAGGCGCAGCAATTCTGACAATTACATGGCTCTGGGAATAAGAAGTAGCTTTCATATTATCCTCTCTTTGCTCGTTTACTGAAAGCCCAAGTGTCTCTCAAACAGTCAGGCAATGCTGACTATTCCGGTGTATCTTTGATGCTGCACTATTGTCTCTGCATCTACGCCTCTCTCTCGTCAGTCTCACAGCATCTCGACTTTCCAAGCCTAAGACCGGCTTGCACTATGAGGTCCTTTGGGATTCTCTAAATGATCTTGACCCGTTGTTGCGAGCCCCCCAATCGCGGACCTCGATGACCAGGGCTCTACTTAATAGTTGCCATATCATCCATCTTGCGTATTCATAGTTTTCTCTAATAGTGGCATCCTAGGGCACCATTTTAAGAGTCATTACTCAGCCAGTTCCGATGCAGTCATCTATTTGTCATAAGAGTACGATAACGGTAATGTGGTGTTCTATGTGGGAAAGAGTCTAATATTGTATGTGAAGTGCTGGGATATGAACATGAACGGGAGATTCTTTTGGGGGGAAGGAGATGCCTTTCTGGCTTAGAGTTCGGCAATATGAGATTTGAAAAGTAGCAATTGTAGGACTAAGGCTATTCTGATAAATACATAGATGCTATTATGTCTACATAGTAATGAATATATTTGCATCCAGCGACAGATGCTCAAGATCAAGGGACCTGAAGTTATATTCCAAGGCCTGCTGAAACGCAGAGATGGGACAGTGATGCTTTATAAATTAGAAGAAAGCAAAAGCAAAATCCATTTGATCTCACATACCAAATGCGCCCTAGTGGTAGAAAAGCGACAGTCATCGTAATAATAATCATGATCTCTCACCGGTCAACGTCAAACCAAATCGAAATATCTCGCTTAAGCCCCTCACTAAGCGGACGAGGCCAGCATGATGCCAGAGGTAAATAATTAAATAAGTCCAATACAGTACAAATCAAGCAAACACCGACGAGACCCAACGCATTCCCAGAGCCGAAACTGGGTCACCAAAGCCAGGCGATGGTAGTAGCGAGCTACCTGAAGTCGAGGAGGAAATTCAGAACAATCAACACGGAACACGGTCGATCGATAACCCCCCCCCCCCCCCCCCCCCTTCAAACCAAACCAAACCATTCGAATCGAATCAACACCAAGAGCAATTTCCCCACGAGGGCGATAAGGGTAGCGATCCCTTCTATGATAATAGCGAGTTATCTGTAGTCGTGAAGGATTTCCCAGACCAGTATGGCAGGGCGAAATAAAATAATAAAGTAAAACCCGTCGCGGGCTTTCTTCCCACCTGTAAGAGGTGGTTTTCTTTTGCTGTTTTGATTTATGTATGTGCTGGTCCTGTTCTCTCTCCTTTTCTCTCAATTTTTTTAAAAAAAGAAAAAAAAAAATTAAAATTTCATTGTTTGACTAACAGGCGGAAGCGGAAAAGGCATCTTTCTGTCTTTAGAGAATATTTCTGATGATGCGATGCTGTGGATGCACACCTTGATAGATTCTCGACTTGAGATATAAGGTTCACCAATAATTAGAATATGCATATGAGGGAAGTAAACTTTGTAGAGAAAGCTTTGCGTAAAGTCTCGCAGTATCTATTTTTGATGCCAAAACCAAAAAACACTCATGTCATGTGCCTCATCTATTCGTCGTAACCATTTCGTCCCTCGAATCGCTTCAATCTAAAGTAACTCCTTCTCCAGGACTGCAGGAGCCGTAATCTGCTTTCCCTTCAAGTACTCGAGCCCTTCTCCACCCTAAATCGATCAGCGAATGTCTTAATGTGGGGCAACTTAATGAAACTTACATAACTAATCAGAGGTGAGACCTCAACACCAGTATGCTCACCCTCGCTGACGACAGTAGCACCAGCAGCCTGGACCCATCGTCTTCCCTGGTCTAAAATGTCCCTCTTGCTAGTATCTGGATCATCCTGACCTGTACCCTTCCCGTTCTTCAATGGCGAGAACTCGTCCTCCCGCTTGACTTCCATGCAAGCGAATCTGCTAAGTTCTAACATTGGGAAGACATCGAAGACAAATTGTTCGAGTTTGATCCCATTTGGCTTCTCGGGCTTAATAGTGGTGCCTTTCTCGGTATCAACATAGGGAATCTTCTTCCGAGCTACGTGATGAGGAAGCCTGTGAGCCCATTCAGGAATAGATTCAAGGAAGCTGAAGGAATAGTAGTGGTTGACGATATTGGCAGCTCGAAATTTTAAGACATCAGGATGTTTGGCGTCTTTGGCTTCAGCGGTCTCCTTATCGATCTCGGAATATTCAACAACATCTGGCTTGCCATTCTTGAGAATGATGAGACCAACTGATTCCGTTGCATTACGCTTGCGGACAACCTTCGTGGCAATATCAACGTTCTTAGAGGCCGAGAAGCCAATGAAGACTGGGTCTGCTACTTTGACGAGACAGTTGTCTACGCAGTAGGCATGAATATGCTTAATACCACGTTTTTCCATGTCAGACAGGACACTGGACAAAACGAGAGCTTGGTATATGCCACCATTTCCATCAGGGGCAACAGCGACCTTCGCCTTACTCTCAAGAAGAATCTTACCATCATTCGAGACACAAGGTAAAACACCCTGCTCAAAAATAACCACGTCCTCCTTCTCGAGGCCAAAGTAATTGTGTTCCTGGAAATATTCCTCTGTTGGTTTTCGTGTTGGTCCACTGGTCATGACATACCAGGGAAGCACAACCTTCCTATTATCTGCAGCCTTCTTCTCCGCGAGTCTTTGAACCCTCCGAATACGCTCTGCCTGGATCTGGAAGAGCGACTTCTGAGATGGCAAGCCAATGTTGAAACAACCCTTGGGAGCTGAGCTCCCTAACCGTGATCCTTGACCACCTGCCATGAGGACAACCGCAACTGTATTCTCTGCAATGAGATCCAGGCCAGAATCGTACCATTTCTCGATATCTTCCGGCTTCGAATCGAGGATGCTCGCCGTGGCAGAATCGGGTAGGGGCTCAAGTGCCGTTCGTTGGTCAGTATCCTGCGTCTTAGGGGGATTGAGAGCTGCATCGGTGATTTTGTTAATAAGTTCCGGGTCGAAAGAGGAGAGCTGTTCATAAAGAGCAGCTTTTTCGGGAGTGCTGAGGGAATCATAGAATGCGAAGACTTGGTCCTGTTTGGCTTTCGTGTATTTCTCCTTGAGCTCTTCGATTTCGGCGGTTGTTGGTTCACTTGGTGGTGCACCGGCTTGGTTGTCGCCGCCTATGTGCAATTTATTGAGAGCATTCTTTACAGTGTCCATAACGTAGGTTGGAGTCAAAAAAAAAAGTATGAGTTTGATGTTTAGGAAGCTATGTTCTTGGTATGTGGTAGGTATTTATTTGCGGTGTTGTAAAAATAAAAGCTCAGCCCTGCGGGGCAGCATTAAATCACAAGCCACCTCCTATTCCACTCACTTGCACTTAAACATTCACAACCAATCTTTCAATAATAATAAGCTCGTAAAACAAGTACAGTTGTACGAAATAGGTTCGACATCTACAAAATACTCCTGAATGTTTACTCGTAAGGTTTTGAGACTCGCGTACGTCATTTTTGACCCCTGTTGAGTTCTGGCCTTCAGGGGCAGTCTTCGCAATGAAGCTCAAGCTAGAAGACATCGAGAAAATAGAACAAGAAGCTACAGAAACGATATTGAAAGCCTCCTCCCCATCAAGCTTCGCAAACAAGCTGAATATCGCCAGTTATGCTTTATCACCTAAGCCCCTTGCCTCGTCATCCTCCGTATCATCAAGTCCTCGAGCCCCACTCTCGATCTCGAATTTCCCTCAGTCGCCTGTAAAACGGAAATCCAATGATATAGGATTACCAGGAAGTCCATCGCCGTCCAAGAAATCCAAAAATCCTGGATATGCCCCTCCCTCAAAATACGCTCATCTCAACCCCATCGAAGATGCTCTGATGCCCAATCTGCTCTGCATCTTTGTAGGATTAAACCCCGGCATCCAGACAGCACGGGCAGGTCACGCTTACTCCCATCCCTCAAATCGGTTCTGGAAATTGCTGTATAGTAGCGGCTGTACAACTAGACTGTGTCGCCCCGAAGAGGATAGGGGCTTGCCTCGGATGTTCTCATTAGGCCATACCAATATAGTGTCTCGGCCTACGAGGAATGCCATGGAATTGAGCAAGGAGGAGATGGATGCTAGTGTTGAGATATTAGAGGAGAAGATTAGAAGGTTCAAGCCGGAGGTGGTTACCTTAGTGGGAAAAGGTATCTGGGAGAGTATCTGGAGAGTTCGGCATGGCATATCAATAAAGAAAGAAGAGTTTAGGTATGGCTGGCAGAATGAAGAAGAGAATATGGGGGCTATAGAAGGAGAAGATGGTGGGGAATGGCATGGAGCAAGGGTTTTTGTTGCTACGAGTACGAGTGGACTTGCGGCTTCTGTGAGTGCAGTCGAGAGAGAGAGGATTTGGAAAGAGTTGGGAGATTGGGTGCAGCAGAGGAGGAAGGAAAGGTCTGCCGTCAAGATTGAGGCAGAATGATCTTGGTTGGTGGTACTAGAATTCAGCGGAAGATAGATAATGTTAGTATTATGTGTGTGTGTTGTAACAAAAGTAGTTACTGAATACTTGGGTCGAAACTTACGCCCTATTGATTCGTTGTTTGAAGTAGGATTTATACAATAATATATCAGGATTCTATAGCCATTACTATACAGTAGATCAGCGTATATTCTTAAAAGGATTTTATAGACATGTATCTCCAATTAGGTATGTATGTAGGACGGCTGTGAAGCCCGAGAAGTGAAAATGAGCATGAGGGTAGAAAATCGTGGTATTGAAAATCACACGCAAGTAATTATTCAGATCATCGTCTTATTTTGGAATTCTACGATTTCCAGCATCTTCCAAGCACTCAAGCTAAAATATACATATCATCGTTGCTCTTTCAGATCACACACTGCCATCCATTGGTGCCTCTCATAAAAATTTAGAGGCAAGGCCCATCAAGCCCGAGGCTCCACCACCCTGACTCTTCATGTACATTTTCAAGGCCATCTCACCTGCCTGCTGAATGGCACTCTCCTTAGAAGAACCACTTGCTACGTTTCCCTGCGCACTCTGCTGGTCAAATAGCTTGGAAGCCTCTCCCATGGCCATGCCAATGAATGCATTCTGGCTGTTTCCGCTGGCAGAATTACCACTTTGACCACCGGTGAACATCTTGAGAGCTTGCATTGCAGCGGCTGATCCCATTGATCCTGAACTAGCGTTATTGCTGCTTCCGCCTCCACCGAAGAATTGTTGGTGGGATTGAACAGCGTCTAAGGACAGTTAGAACATGTACCAATATCAATGTCAATGGGTGAAAATACCTTGTTCGTCGAGATCCTGGTTTTGGATACGTTGTTTATTCTGAGTGAGACCGGAGAGAACGCTGGAGAAGACCGAGGAGTCTTCTGAATTTCCAGCATGTTGTGATGCATGATGTGCAGCTCCGCTCAAACTATATCTATATATTAATATCTGCAATGTTGCTACGATGCTGGGACACTTTAAACCCACTCTTCATCATTTCCATATCCGCCGCCAGCTGGGTAATTGCCGCCGTGGGACATATTTCCACCTCCGTATCCTCCTTGTTGACCGCCCTGATGCTGTTGTTGATGGCCGTAACTGCTCTCCTGACGTCCTCCTCCATATCCACCTTGCTCTCCATAATTGCCCTCTTCACGGCCTCCTCCATATCCTCCTTGCTCTCTATTATTACCTCCTTCACGTCCTCCATATCCACCTTGCTGCTGCTCGCCATATCCGCCGCTTTGATTCCCATCGTATTCGCCGCCTTGATTACCTCCATAGCCACCACCTTGGCCTTGCTGGTCATAGTCGTCCCTGCCGTATCCTGACATGCTAATGTTGGTATGCGTGTTAGCGGTGCTGTGTTGGTGTTGCTGCAAATCTACAAACTAAAATAGGAAGATAAGTGGCAAAAGGTTGGAATAGAATATATACTTACATTGTAGTTTAGAGTGAATGATCTGGCTGAATGATTTGAAATCAGTTGTTAATTGTCAAGAATTGACTACGACTAGCTAATGGAGGCTAAACCTGTAAATATCGGTGGGATATCGGTAGCATATTGGTGAATATAGAAGACTAGATATTAGTCATCTGGGCAAGGATATGGATATAAATAGACCCATATCCTTGGACCACTTCAACCTCCAGATAGATCAATATTACCTTTTCTACTCTCATATTCTGAACCCCATGCAACCGTTACACCTGAGACTTCAACATTAATTCAGAAAATAAAGCCAAGAGGAAAGAAGATGGGACTTCTTCAAGCTGAGGTGGGGGTGGGGTGATGACGCACCCCCTTGCAAGGATCTCATATCAATCACATGATGTGACTCCCATAAAGGTATTGAAATTGTTAAAAATGTCTTATATTAGATTTAGTATAAACTAGCATGCAATAAAAATAATTATTGGTGACATCAGCAAATGTGATGTGGTTTTAACTTTCGGTAGTCAAGCCCACTCTTTTTTTGAGTATTAACTGAAAGGATATGAGGTAGAGGAGATTAGTATTTGTTTATCCTAATTATCTACTGATCTACTCGTTGAGCTTATCTCTATATGTGACAAGCCTCCTGTCTCTATCCAAGCATTATGCTAAATAACCAACCAACTCCAAATATCCACAAAAAGTCCCCGTCCTAACACCAGTTGAACCCTATCTCTCTTAGTCAAGTTCTTGACTGACCACCCTCAACGTCCTTCTCATGGCTGCCTTGATCTAACCCCTGAAGTGTACTATGCTCTTGCTGTAAAGAATACCCTTTCACAAAAGCACTAGAAATAAATAATGCACCACTTAAGGCACACATTACCACCCAAATCATCTTCAGTGAGTCTGCGTAGGCCTGAACGAGTTGCGTCTTCTCGACTCCCTCCTGCATGCTATTGATCAAACTGACTAATGCCGTAGCATCCTTTGAGTATTGTCCCGCCAAAGAAGCTAAGAGAGGGTATGCGGCGATTTTCTTCTGGATCTGATTTTGGAATACCACGCCACCGACGGCAACTCCTAAAGATTGACCGAATACGCGGATAAAAGTAAAGAAGGCTACCGAGTGACCAGCATCCTGTGGTCGAGCTGCGGCTTGGATCCCTAATGTCATAGCCGGGAAGAGCATGCCGGTTCCGATAGAGACCGGGATATTTAGAAAGATGAAGGCGACAGTGCTTGTGTTTGGATTGAGGAGATAAAGGAGGCCAGCTAGACAAGGGGAGTTAGCACTTAATTATTCGTCAGGACTCTGGAGGAGAAATTCTTTAGAAGCATTCTCGATTAGGGAAATTTCGTACATCCTAGGGTTGTCAAAGCCCAGCCTGACCAAAGGGCCCATCTATAGCGGCCTGTAAGAGCACTAGTTATGCCGACTGCTATTGACATTGCTATCAAAATTTTAGTAATTGAGCCGGGGGATGACCTATATTATAGAGACTCACGCGCAACGAGTAAAGTTTCTGGCAAAACGGCAACCCCAGATATAATAGGTGTGAATCCCTTGACACCTTCATAGTACAGAGGAAGAAAATATAGCAAACACCAGAGAATCATGCCATGGACTAAAGTCTCCAAATAAACTAGAATCAAGGTAGTATTGCTGAATATACTAAAGCGAATGATCGGCTCGATATTGTTTCCGGGAAGAAGGTTGCTATCTGAATCAAATGCTTTTTGAGAGAGCCAATATTCGTAGAATCCAAAGGCTAGCAATCCTACTACACCGAGCAAGAGTGGTACAAGGGTATGCCATGAAGACCATGAGTACATCACGCCACCTACGAAACACTATTAGTATTGACATCAGCATGCTGGGAAAAAAAACTCTTACCCCAGGTCACAGGTATTAAGAATGATACCGTAGAAGCGATGAAAAAGACAGAGCCGAACCAGTCAAATCTTCGAATCTTATCCATCAGATCTCCTTGCAGGCGATCAAGCTTCAGAAACAGGATTATGAAAGCAGTGCCGGCTCCGATGAAAGGGAGATTGACATAGAAAATCCACCGCCAATTGACGTTCTGGGCGAATGCTGAAGCAAAATTAGAAAATGGAAGGGAAGGGTAAAACTGCAGACTAACCCCCGCCCATCAGTGGACCTGTCACAGTACCGATGGCCCACATACTGCCCAAGTATCCAAAATACACTCCCCGAACTGCAAGTGGAACTAAGTCTGTCACAATAATTTCTGCCAGCGTTAAGATACCACCTCCACCGATACCCTGAATGCATCGAGCAATAAGCCTAATTGGGGTTAAAATTGCCAATTTGTATAGATATCAAAAGGACTTACATCGTAGTAAAGTTGTTGGCCAGTGCAGACACGAGGGATCCAACAGCGAAGAACAATGCAGACACGAGAATTAGCTATATGACTGTCAATATCAATGTTTCAAGTGATCTCAGTCAATCACATACCTGCTTCCTTCCAAACCCATGACTTAAACCACCGATAACAGGTTGAAACACGGCCGAAGTGACTAGGAAAGACGTCCCAGACCAGAAAGCCTCGATCGCAGTCCCATGCAGCTTTTCAGTGATAATCGGTAATGCTATGGAGAGAGAAGTCGAGTCCAAGGCGGCTGCTAGTGAAACGATAGAAATTGAGCTGAATGCAAGTATGAATGCCATGCTAGGTTTGAATACTGGTGTGCCATCTTCGAGGGGTGGCAGGTTCGGGGGCTGGTTAGGTTCAGTTGAAACTTCGTTTGGAGGGGAGGGTAATGTGGATATGGAATCCTTTTCGTTAATGGAGGTAGCTCTCGGGACAATAGGCATTTCCGTTGTGGTTGACATAGTAAAGCAGAGATGACTCAAGTTCTGAATCACAACTCAAGAGAGACTTCGTTCTCGCCTTGTCCACCGCGCAAGTGCGAAAGCAGGGGATATATTAATGAAGGGGGAAGAAATTTAGACCACAGGGGCTATGTATTCGAATAGGACTTTGAACATAGGAGAAGAGAACGGTAAACCATAAAGATGACCGACCTACATTGAAGGGAAGGAGTAGAGTCCCATATATAAAACAGAAATACTTCCGAGTTGATACAATATGAGATCCAGCGCGCTCATGCTTACAATATAATATACAGTGTTAACCCGAGTCCGGTAGGCATTTACACTGCAAAACCGCTTGGAGTAATAAACGAAAGAGAGACGAGTCCGAGTGCCCACTTATGTCCTTGATATTATTAGGATCAATCCACTCACTAGATAGCTTCACGGTGCAACTTTGTCCCATCCCAACGGGCGACATCCTTTAGAAGAGTAGTCATCCATCGGAGTCGGCATATATTTGAGCCGGGTCGGAGGTCGGTCCATCCACCACCCAATCAGAGATCAAGATGACAAAATATCATGTGCTCCATGTGATCCCTACCCCCAAAGCGAGGAACTGTATAAAACAATATATTATGAGTGGATTTCAGATCGGATAAATGACGTATACCCCACAATGGCCTCAATTTAGTATAAATCTTTGCCTAGTTGTAGAAGTACCAGTTATAGATGTCAATACATCCACAGAAACAAAGTACCTGATGCGCTCTGTCATACAAACTAAATATAACTCTTTAGAAGTCATAGTCCGAACAATGGTCCGGTATGTCGGTGCTAACGAAAAGGGGGATGACAAGGCTGTGCCACGTATGCAAGGCTGCCTCAACCTGAACGACATCTCGGTTTTTACACCTCAAGCAACACCAATCTGCCAGTAATGGCAGGTCCACGAACATTTCGTATCCAATCATTCAAAGACCTAGCAGTACCCGGATCATGCCTCATCATGGGCTTCGTCGCATACTCCTCCCAATTCCTCTTTCATCACATCGAGCCCGAACCCCTAAGCAAGAGCCAAACAATCTGGTTTAACGTCATCGTCCTTGGAGTATGGTGGTCATACTATAAAACATGCAGTGTTGACCCAGGGCCAAAAGGCTGGGTGGAGAAAATTGGAGCGAAGAAAGGCAAGGAGAAGGTGACTTTAAGTGAGACGGAAGAAGGGAAATTACAACGGGGAATAAAATGGTGTAAGAAATGCGACGCAGTAAAACCTCCTCGAGCACATCACTGCCGACAATGCGGGCGCTGTATCCCTAAAATGGATCACCATTGTCCCTGGACCTCGAACTGCGTCTCTTACACCACATTCCCGCATTTCATCCGATATGTTATGTTCTCTGTTCTTGGTCTGGCTATCCTGCTCTACCACCTCTCCCAACGAGCACTACATCTCTGGTCAAATCGAAATCTCCCCGCTTACCTAGGGCCTCCAGTCTGGACAATTGTCCACCTCCTAATACTCCTGCTTTCAAATAGCTTCTCGCTCTTCGCGCTCTCCATCCTCCTTACTCGCGCCGTCTATTCCCTCGCAACGAACACGACGATGATCGAAAGCTGGGAGATAGAAAGGCATGAGGCGCTCATAGACCGCGCGAGAAAAACAGGGGGGTGGATATACGGGAACAGCGGATTGAAGATCCGTGTCGAGCGGCAGGAATTCCCCTACGATGTCGGCATCTGGAGGAATTTATGCTTAGGGATGGGTTCAGATAATCCTTTATTATGGATATTGCCATTCTCCGGAGAGCCGAAGATTGTAGACATGGGCGACTGGGAGATCAATGGATTTGAGAGCGAAGATAAGATATGGCCACCTTTAGACCCGGATAAATTATCGAGAGGGAAAGCGGTTGAGGAGAATGTGGGCCGAGAATATCGCACATTGGCAGAAGAGAAGGAGGCGTTCAGAGAGAGACAGAGGAGGGATTATGAGAGGTGGGGTGGGAATGAAGACCTTGATGACGGAGAGGAATATGAAAGTGAGTATGAGGAAGGAGTGAATGGAGAAGGTTGGACGAATTCGGATGGTGATCGATTAAGAGATTATGGCGTTGATGAGGATGCAGAGATCCTTGATGATGATATCCCTCTGGGAGAGTTATTACGGCGAAGGAAAGCTAGGGAACTCACTTGAAGCCAAGTCGATATTAAGGAGACTCGGACATTTACGGATCTCTAGTCATACATCTCATTACAAAATCGTAAGTCTAAGTATACCAGTGATGATATATTATCATTCCTACACTATGGGGATTGATCCTAACGCCATCCCCCAAAGTCTTGTAAGCCGGCAATCCAAGCCACGTACAGTATTGTACATGCATTATCCCTAAAATAAGAAATCTAATGAGTGTGGCCATCATTGTGTGAATGGACGTGTTCGGGCTCTACTGCCCCTGGAGAGCAACAACTCTTCCCCTTACAATTATCCACACATTCCAATAAACAATCATCATCCAAGCGGCATCTCTGTTGTCCTACAATACCATCGAGACCAACAGATAGTGGATCGGCATGATTGTGGTCTTCATCGAGACAGAATTCTGGTTGGAGTGTTACACTATGTATTCCATAGGCATGTAGACATTTCCTGGCTGCCTTTGCTAGATCCATGTATTTCGCACCAGAAGCCTCACTGATGGGAAAAGCTACCTGAATGTGCAGAGAGGCAATGATTTTAATATCACTCAGTTGCCATATGTGTATGTGGTGACAGCTGAGGACGCCAGGGATATCCTCAATATCTTCTCTAATATCGTTGACATCGATGTGATCTGGAGTAGCTTGCAGGAGGATCTTGGCGCTTGCGGAAGTTAAGGGAATGGTAGATTTCAAAATGATCAGTGTAATGAACAGAGAGACAGCAGGATCTGCGTAGAATCGACCAGACCAGGTGGTGAGCCAGATAATCAGTGCGGAAACAATTACCCCGAGATTGCCAAGAGCATCACCAATAACATGGAGAATCATAGCGTTCATGCCCATGTCAGCATGGTTATGGCTATGGCCTTCTTTGGAAGGCTTCTTGGGTTTGTTGTGGTTGTGACGAGCATGCGATGAATCGTTTTTAACCTTGACGGGATGCGAAGGATGACCATGGGAGTGTTTATGGTCATCTAAACCATCACTAAATCGCCCATTGGATTTAGCGAGTAAAGGGGAGTTTTCAGTAGGTGTTGAAATATCGTCAACAGCATCCTCTTCAGATGCAGCACTATCTTCGCTTTCAATACCATCTAATTGTGGTTTGCTTGCAGCAATGATCTCTTGTCTGAAGCTCGCAGGGTGTATGCTTAACCCTTCGCCCGAGATCCTGCCGCTCAACATGCTGCTTGTACGTCTTCGATGCTTCTTTGAAGAATTCTTGCTAATTGATCGATCTAAGGAACTGGCACTGTCTCTGGCTGTTGTTGCATCTTCATCAGAAGCGCTGAACTTGATTCGCTGGCCGGATCTTGATTTTGCTTTTGCTACGATTGCTTCGGGGAATACATCCCCAATATTTTCGCCAAAACTGTTCACTCCACCGTGACTATAGCCCTCTTCAGCTACCCTAACTTCATTGTAGTCGTGATCGTGATTATGTTCTTCCGGTCCATGGGAATGACCATGCCCTCCCAATACAAAGAAGCCTGCAAGATTCGAGGCAAGGCCAAGTGAACCAACAATGAGAATAAGTTTCGGGTTGCTAATCTCAGGAGGATCAATAAGTCTGCCAATGGCTTCGAGAACGATCGAGAGGCAAAGGGCGATTAGGAATACGGCATTGAAGAAAGCACCTAAAATTTCGGCTCTTACAAACTATCGACAATCAGCCAAAATAAACCATCTAATATTCGTAACTTTTACTCACACCAAAAGAGTATTTGTCCGTCGTGGGGTTTTGAGCAGCCTCGACGGCCCATAGCCCCACAACTAGCGATATAATATCATTTAGCTAGGTCGGCATTAGCATCTGAGTGTATACAGGCCCCCTAGAGCCCTCACCATGTGGAAAGCATCTGCCATCAATGCTAGAGACCCCACTACCAGCCCTACCCCTAGTTCTAGGATCAAGAACGCAGTGTCAATGGCCAGCATGATGGTGATCCGTGTTGACTTTGACCACGCCATTTTGCAATCGGTATGTTGTTGTTGTTGTTGTTTTTTGTTTCCTCCAATCTCTATGCAAGATTGCAGTCTTGTTTGTCGTTGGATCGCCCCCGGATATTGATATCGTATCGCAAACTAGAAGGCGATGTAGTGTTTAGGTTCGAAGAGCTTGCTGGCCAGATCTGAGGATACCCTAAAATAAATCCGCAGCTGAAAGTTTGATATGCCAGACAGCAAGTAGCAAAATCATGGCGCTCTTGATTCTTTGGAATATTTGTCTAGATGGTGTCCAGAAGCCGCTGAGCCGTGATGCAATGTTTTTAACCTAAGGCATAATACAGGCTAGCATCACGTGAAAAGATCACGTGAATATACCATATTCACATCTTGTGACTTCCAAAGAAATTTTCTTGCCTTAGGTTCGTGGGCATCTGAGTCGAAATCACAGTCTCACAGATGCAGAGTGAATGAGACAGAATCAACATTCTAAATATATGAAGTACCTCAAAATATAGTATCCAAAGTGTAGTTTAATATGATCCGTAGGAGCTAACGCTGGCTTAAATCTGGATACATGCAAAGCACCAGATTATCCAGTATATCATCCCCATTAACATATACCCGTAGCAGAATTTGAATTTCCCGACCAGTGACGCAGTAGTAGAAGATATCGAGGCTGGCAAATAGGATCTTATATGCACCTTCATGTCCTGAGATCACAGCGGCATGGGAGAGCTTTTTGATAGGAGGATTAATACTTCTGTGGCTTATGGTAACGACTACCTAGCTACCCCGCCAGTAACAGGACTCAGACGGTTACCTATCAGTCCGCGTGATAGGCACTACTATCCAGCAGGCCCGGTACTTCATAGGAAATCTCCCGAGTCCAGTCCGGCGGTGAGTAAATCATTCTAGTCATATCATCCAGAACTGAAGTCCTCTTTCGTGATATCCACTGCGATCATGAGGACAAAAAAGAGTAGCAGGATCTAAGAGAGATGTGAGCAACGATGCAGAGATTAAAACAAGTCAAATTAGTCACACTCACCAAGAAGACTCCAGTCAGCAAGAAAACGATTTCGAAGCCACCTGTGATAGCCTTGCCTCTGACTATGGCATTCTGACTCCTCCAAGTCCTAAAAGCTCCAATAACGAGGATATAAATTGCAGTGCCTTGGCAAATACACGAGAGTGGCTTTCCAAGAACGTAGAATCCAAATGTAGGACTCGGCGTCGGTGCGTGTTGAAGACGGCTAAGTTAATCATCAGCAGAATGAACCATAGATGAGGTAATACTTGCAAGAGTTGAGCAATTGTGATTCCTATCATTGATAGGGCAAGTGAAGTCCTGAGATAGCCAAGAAAAGTCCGCTCCAGAGCTCCCCCAGACGTTAGTTACTTCGAGACGTATAGGATGTCGCTTGCAGCATTCGTGGAAAAGAAACAGCATTCGGAGCGTGATGCCGCAACAAGCTCACTCACTTAAATGAACTTAAATCAGGGCTCGGCACGCCTTCATTTGAGTGACACGCGAAAATGTTCACGAAAGGCAGTTTCTATGGCATATAGAAGTACCAGATGACGGTCCGCTTTGAGGGCTTTCGGGGCTACCGCTCCGTCGCCCGAATCCGGAAATCTCCCTCGTCTATGTGATGGAGCTGAAGAGAGGAGTAAGTTTACCTAAGTGGTCACGACTTGCCGTGTGTTCAACCTTGACAGATATCTGATTCCTCCAAAAGCTCGAGACGGCATAGACGAAACGATCTAGAAGCTTTGTCGGCTTCTTCGCCGCCGTTCTTGGCCGTGACGGTCTGTTTGAAGAGACGCCACTGGAGTTGCGCCGTAGCCGCAACTCAGTGTCCTCGCGCGCATCTCTCTCTTTAGACGCTTGTTCCGGAGCATGTACATCTCGAGGTTCTTCCCCCTGGGTCGCCACGGCCTGGGGAAGATCTACCGCTATAGCCAATGCAACCATGGCAAGCTAGTGAGGCAGATCTTAAGAAGAGATCTATCTGCTCAGGCCTAGGATAGTATGACGCGCATGGCGGTGGGAAGTTGCTCGGTGATCTTTGGCTGAATGGTACCTGCTGTACAGTACTACAAGTACATGTAAAATACTGTAAAGTGGGATGGCGAAAAATATTTCATCGGGATCTGATCAGATAAGATAAGAGGTAGGCACATGACTGGCCTTGCCAAGCCAACCAGGATGCTAAAAATATGAATATAGCAATGACGACAACTGGGGACGGTGCGACCACTATCACGTTGGTGCCTTAGGTACCGACGAGGGTGCAGAAGCACAACGTCTCCAAAATCAATGGTACAAACCACCCATCATTATCACCATCACCATCACCATCCCCCTCCACAAGCGCGCAGCCACCTTTGCCCCACGGCGTGCACCTATCGGAGAATTTAAGTCCTTAACAAAGTACGACAACTCTCCATCATACGGATCAATGCCTATATTCGTCTTCACTGCAAAGGCGAATACGGCCCGGAGGCCCGGCCGGATAGCGTGTCTGATGGAAGCCATTCAAAAGACTGTTCATCAGATTCGCACACACAGATGCTTTGCAGCAACCTATAGTACATGCTGCCTGTAGGTGGTGAAGGTAGACGACCTGCCTGCATATCGCCTCCCAAGGCTTCCCCATCATCATCTGTATATTGGATCCTGTCGAAGGACGAGATCCTTGGCCGAGAGCTTCTCGACATAAACGGGCACCTACTCAATGCTGTACTCTTCCACTTTGCTCGTTTTGTTTTCTTGCTGTTCGTGCCCCTCCAATCACGGACGTCTGGGAGCTCGATAAAGGATCTAGGTATTTCCAATCTTGCGGATCGCAGTGGCGGACCGTTCATACCGCTGTCATTCTCGATCCTCTCATACAACACCCATAGGCCCTGGAGATCGGAGAGTGTTCACAGGTCGGTCGGTTTGCTCGGCAGCAAGTCGAAACTTGCCCTAGTAAATTACTCGTTCGCCGTCAATCCCCGTTTCATTAATTCATAAGCATGTCCTCCTCGTTCCAATTCAGCCGCGAGCCTTTGAAGATACCATGTATCCGTACCCATTTGACTGTGCCTACCTCACACACAATCTAGGCTTGTTTACCCGAGTAAATATCGGTAAGTACTCCATTTATTAGATGGAGGCACCTGATCCGTAAAACTCTCCTAACCTATTCGTCCAATCCCTTTGAGTATTTAGAATGCTACCTCCCAACTTGTTCTTGCTGTTCTTTTCTTCCCCTAGCGGCATCTTCACCTCTTACTCTGGTGTCTATCTAGACAAGAACATTTCTTGTAGCTTCTTTTGTATTGGCCTTGATTTTTGTTCCCTCCACTTGGAACCAACGCCTGCTTGAGATCTTTGATATAGACGACCTACCCCTTTTCAGGCGGATTGCCTCGCTCAGCCATAATGTCTGACTCTTCAGAGCACATTGATCCCGTCTTTGACAAATCCCCCGAAGATTCAGAGGATCGTTCAAGTGCAGATACTGACAATACACCATTGTCTGAATTCTCCCCACCGGATAGTCCATTTACCAAAAGCGCTGACCTCCTGAAAACCGTTGACAACGGAGCGGCATCGCGTCACCTAGCAGCTTCACTTTCTCTGGAAGAACAAGTAAGTTGTTGCCAGTGTCTCATTGACTCCGGGGTATTGACAGATCAAGATCTCTCTTCTTGTTGCGGCCGATTTTTGGAGATCCAAATCTATACCGTCAAAGGGGATACCAGCTTTCAAAACAAGTGATGGACCGAATGGTGCTCGTGGAGGAATATTTACGGCTGGTACCAAGGTCAGTCCCATCATTAAGTCAGAGCGGACTTTCTAATTCTATATAAGGCGGCACTATTTCCCTGTGGAGTATCTTTGGCAGCAACATGGAATACCAAGCTCCTCTACGAAGTTGGAGAGCATCTCGCCGATGAGGTCAAAGCGAGATCTGCTCAAGTGCTTCTGGCACCAACAGTCTGTTTACATCGGGGCCCTCTAGGCGGTCGTAACTTTGAGTCTTTCTCAGAAGATCCCTATTTGACAGGCAAGCTAGCCGCATCTTACATCAACGGACTGCAGTCGAAAGGTGTGGCGGCGACAATAAAGCGTGAGTTGCCCTCTGGGACTATATCACGTGTATAATAATAATCATTGAATTCATAGACTTCGTTGCCAATGAGCAAGAAACTTTCAGATTAACAATAGACTCTATCATACAAGAACGACCCCTTCGCGAGCTGTATCTTCGTCCATTCGAGATCGCAATCCGAGAGGCAAATCCATGGGCTGTCATGTCCTCATACAATTTAATAAATGGTGTTCACGCAGATATGAATGAGCATACTTTGAAAAGAATTCTCCGAGGAGAGTGGCGATATGATGGGTAAGAAATTCCTGTCCTCGGGTTTTGTAAATGCTTATATCGTAGGCTGGTAATGTCAGATTGGGGTGGAACAAACTCTGTGGTAGAGTCAATCGAGGCAGGATGCGACATCGAAATGCCCGTTTCGACCAAATGGCGTGGCGAAAAAGCTCTTCGCGCCGTCCAGGAAGGTCGACTCAGTAAGGAGGCAGTAGAGAACTCCGTTGCAAACATCATACATCTGGCCGAACGCACAAAAGCTGGCGATATGTCAGCTGAACTTCCTGAACGTGAAGATGATAGAGAAGAGACGCGCCAATTGATCAGGGATGCCGGCGCCGAAGGATTGACCTTGCTGAAAAATGAAGGTGACCTTTTGCCCATTAAGGCATCACAAATAAAGATTGCCGTTATTGGTCCTAATGCTAATAGAGCAATTGCTGGTGGCGGGGGAAGTGCCAGTCTCAATCCGTATTACAAGACCATTCCGTTGGATAGCATCAAAGCAGTTCCTGGGAAAGAAGTCACTTATTCTATGGGTTGTCATACGTATAAATGGCTCCCATTAGTAGGAGAATACTGTACTACTGCTTCAGGTGAGCGCGGAGTTACTCTCGAATTTTTCGTGGGTGATAAATTCGAGGGAAGTCCCAAGGTTATCCAAACGAGGACAAACACAGACCTATTCCTCTGGGACTCCATTCCTTCGGAAGTAGGAAATGTATGGTCTGTGCAAGCCAGAACATATATTACTCCAAAAACCAGCGGAATCCATACCATCTCATTCTCCTCTGTTGGCCCTGGCCGCCTTTTAGTTGATGGTAAGGTCATGGTTGATTTATGGGACTGGACAGAACAGGGAGAGGCCATGTTTGACAATTCGGAAGATATCCTGTTCGATATGAATATGGAAGCTGGGAAGCCAATAGAACTGGTCGCAGAGACAAATAATGAAATCAGGCCATTTTCAAAACAGGCAAAACTAAATGCAACCCACGCATATGGTGGCTGTCGGATTGGATACAAGGAACAAGACACGGAGGATTTCTTCCAACAGGCTATCGATGCGGCAAAATCGTCAGATGTCGCTATAGTGATAGTAGGACTGGATGGTGAATGGGAATCTGAGGGATATGACCGCAAAAACATGAATCTGCCAAAGGATGGGAGTCAGGATCGTCTCATCGAAGCTGTGCTAGATGCTAACCCACGTACGATCGTTGTTAATCAATCAGGTTCACCCGTTGCAATGCCATGGGCAGATCGTGCCCCCGCTATTGTCCAAGCATGGTACCAAGGCCAGGAAGCTGGAAATGCCCTGGCCGATGTTCTATTCGGTTTCAAGAGCCCTAGTGGCAAGCTGCCTGTAAGTCTAAATACGCATCTCATTTTCTCAGTTGCTACATCAGTTAGGGTACAAATCCTACAGTGCACCATTATCGATGGAAGAATCAAGATATCTCCATGCTATTTGCGACAAGAGAGTAGCCTATATTGTCTCACATTCCAATCAACTTGATGACTAACCTCTACTTAACGTAGACCACTTTCCCCAAGAGGCTCGAGGACAACCCAACGTACCACAACTGGCCAGGTGAGAATTTGCAGGTTGTGTATGGTGAAGGGCTCTACATTGGATACCGCCATTACCAGCGACTTGGAATTGAGCCCCTCTTTCCCTTTGGCCATGGTCTGTCCTACACTTCCTTTACCTACGGCAAACCGACCATCAGTAAGACGACGCTTTTCAAGTCCGACAAACTCGCCATCACAATTCCTATCACAAATTCTGGAAGTGTTGAAGGGGCTGAAATCGTACAAGCATATATCCACGACGAGAAATCGAGATTGCCGCGCCCGGAGAAGGAACTTCAGGCCTTTGACAAGGTTTTCCTGAAGTCTGGCGAGACGAAGAATGCCATATTAAACTTGGATAAATACTCTGTCGGGTACTACGACACCTCGTTGAAGGCGTGGATCGCTGAAGAGGGCATCTTCAAAGTATTCATCGGAGCTTCTTCTGTTGATATCAGGTAAGATATTCTCTCGATAACGTATCTTAACGTATCTGAAGATATAATTGAAGATCTGACACATCGATAGGGAAGCGATTTCATTCGAAGTTGAGGAGTCTTTTACTTGGATTTTCTAAGGATTCGTGTCTGATAGATGAGGCTTGTCTTGATATACATTGATTTCTGGGTCACTTTACTATGCATTCTGGCGGATCTCTCAATATTTTATCTTGTACCTGGGTAATATACATTTACGACATCGTTGATAGAAGAATTTTATTTATTTTAAGTGTAAGAATAAAAGGTGCCCCATGCTTGGGCCCATGCTCTAATTGCATCCACCCATACCTACAATAATGCGAACACAACATCAGCAAATGAAGTTGTCATTACGAAGTCCGAGATAACCTCACGTGCCTCCGTCTGTCGTCGCCCCCCTAGATTCCAGGGATGCATGCCTTGCCGACCAAGGGGCAACCCCACCCCGGGCCACCAAGCCTTGAATAATCCTTGAGCATCCAATCTTCCCCTTTATTTGATGCAGATGCAATGTTCCCCTCTGGATTTTCTCTGTCTCCTCCCCCCCGCTCTCTCCATCATCGTTGCCTTGAATGTGAAGAAAGGCATGGCTGAGAGCCTTCATCAAAATGGTCTCTTCCTATTATAGCCTCCCACAGTCGCGCAACGACTTCACTGAACCACCATCTTTACTTTCCCGCATAATCGCCAGCCTACCAGGAGGAGTCACAGCTCAAATGCACAGATTGTGGGATCGCCATAGTTCTGATCCAGTATTGTCGTATACGCATCGGGTATCGCGATCTTTGCGACAGACGCGATGGACTTGGAATCCGAGGCAACTATTGAGTTTACCACATTTGTTTGTAGCGATCTGGGTGGCGATATTGCTCTGGGGCGAGAGGTGGGTTTTTGAGAGTAGTATTAAGGCCTGCGATTGGAAGACGTGGGAACGATGGGTACGTTTGCTTTCGCTGGAGCTGGTGATAGTTGGAATGGATGCTAATGGAGGTCTCGATAGCCTAAAGAAGCAACACCGCATCATTTGGTATTCCTCGCCGATCCACAACTGATAGATCCTCATTCGTACCCTGACCGTCCCTGGCCGCTGTCAACCTTAACCATTCTACATGTCGATAATTACCTAAAGCGCTCTTATATACAACTGTCTAAAACCCTGCATCCCGATACATTGTTCTTTCTCGGGGATTTATTTGACGGCGGGAGGGAGTGGAAGACGGCACATGGAAGCACACAGGATCCATCATGGGCGAATGGCTTACGGCCATCTGGGGAGCAAAAGCACGTTGAGAGCTGGGGCAAGAGATATGGGGAGGATTTTTGGCTGAGAGAATATGATCGATTTGGAAAGATATTTTTCGATTTCTGGAATTTAGGGGGGGATCAACCAGGAGCATGGCAAAGGGGGAGGAAGATCATTACCAGTTTGCCTGGAAATCATGATTTGGGGTTCGGGGACCAAATAAAAATTCCTGTAAGGAATAGATTCGAGGTTTACTTTGGGGAAGGGAATAGAGTGGATGTCATTGGAAATCATACATTTGTATCAGTGGATTCCGTCTCCTTGAGTGCTGGATCATCGAATCGGCCAAAGGAAGAAACTAAAGAAATTGCCAAACCAGTGGAGGAATTTCTAGCGAATGTTCAAGTGACGAAGCGAAAGGCTGTGGCTCGCGAACTGAGTTTCCAAGCTGGGGAAGAGAAATATCTACAATATGACCATAAAGTGGAAGACTCGGACTCGGCGGATTACTCACATCTCCCGACACTGGATCCTGGTGCTTCAGGGGCTGATCTACCAACTATCCTTCTCACACACGTCCCATTAAATCGTCCGGTCGGCATGCCATGTGGCCCAAATAGAGAACATTGGCCTCCATCACCTCCACCAAAAGGTCAAAATGGCCCAGTATACCCCGACGAACGTAATGCTATCACCATAGCCAAGGGCTACCAATACCAAAATGTCCTTAGCGAAGAAGATTCTATAAAGTTAGTCTCCTCAGTTGGAAACGTAGTCTCGGTATTTTCAGGTGATGACCACGATTACTGCGAAATCACTCATCCCGCCAACAAGAACAACGCTCGAGAAATTACAGTGAAGAGCATGAGTTGGGCCATGGGTGTCCGAAGGCCTGGTTTCCTCATGATGAGTATGTGGAATCCTATAGGACCAGATGGACAACCTCTACACTACTCTTCCACCGGACATGGGGCACTCGATACTCATACTTCCACCACAACCGAATCACATCTTTGTCTCCTCCCCGACCAACTCTCCATCTTCATCCGTTACGGTCTCCTCTTGGCCTTCACGCTTATCACGCTCATAATCCGCGCCATTACAGTTCCAATCCTTAACCTTCCCCGCTTCTCAAGCGTGCCTTTAGACTACGAACTTGAGTCAATCCTGCCAAGCACTAATAAAGACCTGAAACAACGAGAAAGTCGAGATATCGATCATAAAAGCAGTAATTCCTCCACCTCATCCACATCCTCCAACCTCGGTTCTAACCTTGCTCCTCGCTCCTCAGCTGTTCGCACCCGCAGCGGGAGTCCTGCAAACGGCTACGGATTACCCTCCTCACAAGTGCGGAACGCTACGCCACCTCTCGTAAACTCGGCGAGCTACATCGGGAATGGAAGTGGCAATGCAGAGCGCTGGAGCCGGGAAGAGGATTTCGGGCGCGGGAGGAAGATTTATGATAGTGTGATAGGGAGACCGAGGAAAGAAAGTCCGTTAGGAGTTATATGGAGGGAAATTTGGATGAGTATATGGAGAGTGGCGTGGTTGGTTGGTGGCGTCTACTTATATCTGGTGAAATGGGGTTGAGCTCTGTATCTGTATAGCATTGTCATGGCGCACACGGCTACTTCATTCTGCAGAATGCAGGCTTTTATCTTAGGGTTTGAATAGGTCTCAGATGCGGAATTCTTTCATAGGCTGGATTGAATACCAGATCAGAGCGTCGGCGCTACAATGGCTACTAAATATATCTAATCTTCAATTTGATCAAAACACATCAGATGATTTGTGACGGAAACCGCCGGTATGTATAAACGTAGAGCATTCATCTATGGTACAGGCAGAGCCTCGTAGATAATAACAGCGAACAATAAGAACGCAAAGAACCCTTCCAGCCTCACCTCACGCCCATAACAAGAAATTGAGTGAAGAAAAAGCTTTCCATGTTCAGTATTCAGCAATCGAAGTAAGACAATAAAAAGAAAAATCCGGCCTTTGTGAGTCTGGATCCAACTCGGTCCATGTCGATTGAAGACCAGCAGCAAGCAATCAAAGGAGAATAAATAGCGAGTCTGGATCCAACTCGTCTCATGTCGATTAAAAACCAGCAGCAAGGAGAATGAGTGGCATGAAGATACAATTGAAGCGAATAAGGAGGGTCATATATCGTGAATGATAGGTCTACTCTTATCGATCTTAAGCATTTTCAATGATAGCGTCAGGGACAACAGTGCCAGGAAGAGTACCGTCAGCAATCCAGGTTTGGAATTCTTGGTTAACTTTCTGGACTTCGGCGTGGTTCAAGTCTTTCATCCATTTGTTATTCATGACAAACTTTTCCTGGAATCGCTGATTTCTGGCATCCTCGAATTGACGCAATCGCTTTCGAGTTTCTCCATCAGCGCCGCCACCAAGAGATGTGTTGGCGTAGATGAAGTACTCGGAGCCAGGGTCCTTGTAAACAATTTTATAGGTGTTGACGCAGATTCGAAGAGTAAGGTCTTCACTGAAGACGAGGGCTTGGCGATGACCAGAACCATCTTCAAATTCAGCATCGCCAGACGGTAGATTACGGGAAAGAAGGCTTTTGCGGAGAAGTCTGCGAGGAACTCCTTCAGTGGGCTCGATGCGAACATATGAGGATGTATAGTATTGCCAGCGCTGTGTGCGTTCGAGGTCGTTAAGGTCAAATGTTGTTTCGTCCTTCTGAACCCACTTCATAGTTGCTCGTGCTTGATCGGGAAACTATCATATGTTAATATAACAATACCAATTGAAGTGAGACGACATACCCATCTAATGAGGAATAATTCGCCATCCTTGAGGTATTTATCAGTTTGCTTCCGCAAATTAATTTCAGTGTTGTAAGAGTTCTCTTTAGACTCTCGGCTATGATACCACTGGTCGATGATATCCGGGGTCTTTTCCTTGGTATCGATCGTAGAACAGGTTACAGCATGGCGACAAAGAATCTTGAGTAAGTCTGTGATGGTGTAAAGCTGCCAGCCTTTCTTCAAGTAGTAGTGTCTAAAGAAGTCTTGAAACTTGGCTTCCTCGACCTCGCCTAGAATATACTCCTCTACTAACGATAAAGTTCGGGTATAGTAGGTTTCCTGGCTCTCTACACTGAAATAATCAATTCTCTCCTCCATGAGACCAATGTCCGTGGCAGGCTTTTTACTTCTAGCGCGAATGATCTCTGCCTTAACATCGTCTTCACTGTCTCTGATGTCTTTGAAGCGTTTGTAAAGGGTGTGGAAGATGCTAAAGAAGACATAAATAGTCTGGTTGCAGTACAAGCTGTACCAATCTCGCTTCCATGGTTGGTCTGCCTGGAGGTCGAGTTCCTCGTCTGTGAGTGGTTTAGTACCTGGAACGGCTGTAGGCCCTGCCTTTGTGAGCCAAGTTTCGTTAGTTACTTCATTAGAAGCATGATCTTCGGCACCCTCAACATCGTCTTCCATGATAGAATCGATATCTGGTGTCGATTCTTTGCTGCCTGTAGCACTGTCTTCCTTCTGACTACGTCCTCGGATGCCATTGCGGCCCTTGTCTAGAACTCCTCGGCGTAAATCATTCTTCTTTCCATTCGCTTGTTTTCTACCCCTTCCCGCTGACGTCTCAGCAGTAATGTCTTCGTCTTCGTATTCTGAACTGCCTCGATCGGTATCCTTGGTACGCTCCTGTACAAGATCACCAGATACATCAAAGAACATAGGAATGAATTTAATGAAGAAGTCACAGATCCGACGGCGTTCAAGAGGATTGTGTTGGGTAGCATTGTTGGTATAAATGAGCATAAAACGAAGAACATCGAGGACGACAGATTTGTCATCGAAATCGAACGAAAATTGAAATTTTGCAGGTCGGTTTCGGCTGCCTTGTTGACGCTTCTGTTCCTCATATTTGGTCTTAATCGAATCTACGAGGTGCTTCGCTGAGAGGTTCTTCTTGTCGGACTGCTTGATATGAATGCCCATATGGTCGAGACTCTTCAGATACATAGTTTGTGTTTGATTATGCCAAACTTTCTCCCACTCACGCTACAAGAAGTTAGCTTCGCGTATAGACTATAGAACTGTACAAAATACCTGTGAAAATCGCCATTCCTCATCTTTCGCCTTCAAACGTGCCAGAACAATTGGAAGAACTGCAGCAGGGTCTTTGAAAAGATCGACTGCTACTTCTGGACCCTTTTCTAGGCCATAAACTTTCTTCAACACGCGTCGGTAGATTGCTTGACTCTGTCCGCCAAGTCCAAGAGGCATTTCGAAATGGGCTCTCTCGTCATCTGACATAGAAAGGAGGGTTTGACCTACAGGCTCGAGTAGTTGAATGACTTTGGCATTTGCTTCGATGTTAAAATCGTAGTCGTGGCGTTCTTCTTCGATTCGGTGCAGAGCCTCCTCGAAAATGTTTTTGCGATGAGCGACAAAGCCCGAATCCTCAGAAGCCCATGTTGGATGTGACGCCCACTCATCGTTGAGGACAGCTAGACACATCTCATCTCGTCCAGTGCACGGCTTTTGTCTTTCCTGATGGTTCACGTAGATATTAGTTTACATACTTGTTGCAACTTAATTAAGTCCTCTGTAGAGGGGCGCGTGCCATTCGGGTTGCCATATTTAAATGCCATCATTTCGTGAGATGCAAACTAACTCTCTCAGAATACATGAAAAATGAATTTCTCGAAGATTTCAAGGCAAAGACAATATAGGGAAGAAGAGGTAGCCATGTTCCTTGGGAAGAGGAGGGTGACAATAGGCTCTACACAATAGGTAGGGACAACACACTCATGTCGCAATACCCCACTCAACCACAATAATGAACATGTACCAAAAGTATCAAAAGTGAACTCACCCGCTTTGGAAGAAGACGATAACTTGGTCCCAGACCTCTGCAGTTGCTCAAGGCGACTTTGTCGGTCGGAGGTCTTGGCTGGTTGACGATAACCTCGGGGTCTTTATAACCAATGAACTCTTTGAACCAGTTCATCAGTTCAAGATGACCACCAATGAAGTTGCTGACTTTGTGAACAAGATCATGGCGACTGATAAGATCCTGTGAAAACAAATTACAAAGTTTTAGAAATTCGTTCGTCGTCGACTTGTTCGCAATGTACTTCTTAACACGATCGAAGAATGCAAGTTCCTCCGCTGTTGCTGGATCTAACTTGTGTGGGGATAGAGGCTCAGGAACAGATGGAGTCAACGTTGGTGACACAATGAGTGCATCTGCATTATTTGGCTTGTGATGGAGTTTCGCTCTCTGTTGGGAGACCAGAATTAGCATAATTTCATTTATACAGGGAGAGATGTGGATGATAAAAAAGAAGAGAAGGTTTATGTATTTCTGATCACAGAATGTTACATCTCCTCTTCACATTTCCTACCTTGTTATTACTACTACCACCGGGCAATGCAGAACGAGAGGCGCTTTCTCCCATTCCCGCACCTTGAGATCCGGAAACTCCTGAAGGATTGTTACGAGGTCGCTTTTTATCTTTGCTGTTGCTGGGAGGGACCGCGAAATTGCCCATAGGAGGTATTTTAGACTCGCCTCGAGCACCGTGGCTAGTCTGTGGAGTTTGCGACATAGCTGCCATATCCTCGGCAGCTTTAGCTGCTGCTGCTTTGGCTTGGGCAGCTGATTCTGGTAGAAATTGCTTGAAATCTTCGAGGAGGTCTGGTGCCGTATTGAAGAGTTGAGTGACTTGGGCGTATACGTCTTGAATAGGCTTTGACTCTCTTTGGTAAGTTTGAAGGATTTCAAGAAATTGTTTGTAGATTTCAGGACGGTCTTGAAATCGATTCTGGAGAAGAAAGGTGAGATAAGCGAGAGCTCCTCAAAGTCTATCATATTCACTTTTAAAGAAACTCACCTTTATCTTGTTAACGTAGCTGATTGCATGGTTAAATTCGACAGGACCTCGCGTCTTCTCCATACCTGCCTGCCCACTTGTTCCTACTGGACCTCCTGGAGTTGGAGTTTGTGTATTTCTTGGAGGTTGGCCAAGCGTAGTCGCAACGGCATTAGTCAACTGAGATACGCCCCTCTGTTGTTGTTGATGTGCTGCTACTGCAGCTTGATGGGCATCGTATGAAGACTGCTGTGCTTGGCTCTGACCGTAAGGAGGGCCGACATTTTGGTTTTGGGGACTGAAAGGCATCTCGGGACTTTCAATACTCTGTTGCCAATTTCCAACGCGAGATGTGAAAGCGCCCGGTCCAGCATTGTCTGGCAACGGGCGACCTCCAGTTATGGATTGAACTGTCGTTCCCATAGGCGTTGTCACCCTTATAGTATTGGGATTATCCCCGAGACCGCACTCAATTCGATACCCTGGTGGAAGGAAGGTGTTGAAACCTTGAATGAGATTTGGGTGGCCGGCGAACAGCTCAGAAACTCTATTTATGACACCAGGAGTGTCGATTCTAGTGGAAAGATCAGTCAAAGTTTAAGCTCGATAGTTACAAGTGTGAAATTACGCTTGACTCTTGAAGTCTTTCATAATATCCAGGAATCGATTGTACACATCAGGTTGATCAGCAAATTGAACTTTGACTTGATCAAGGTAGCTAAGAGCATCCTAAATGTGGTCTATTAGTCATTCCTCAGGTAAACTGCACTATGGAGAGAATAGAGGAATTGCGTAGTGTGTCCTCAAAATTTATCACTATTTGAGCTTACATTCAAGATAGGCTGCTGAGCGCCTTGTCCCAATGCTGGCGCGCCGGGAATTTGGTGACCTGGAGTAACTTGTGCACCAAACGGCATCTGTTGTAACCTAGCAGCTGCTTCTTGTTGACCTATATAATGCCCTCCAGGACCTCCAGGACCCCCAGGAATACCAAGTTGGTTATTAGACGGGGTCGGGTTATGATTGAGAGCATTTGCGCTGAACATTTGATGCTGCTGTTGCTGTGCGGAAGTGTTTTGGGGGTTGTGTTGAATCGGTCGATTTGTATCGCTGTGTAATGGGCCACCAAATGCATTTCCAGGCCCACTAGGCGCCCCGAGAGGGACAGAAGGAGGAGGAGCAGCGCCGTGGTTTGCAAGTAACCCCCCAGCACCAATAAGTCCACCAGTGAGTCGCGATGCTACTGGTTGGTGGATGGGTATCGATCCTGTATTATTCTGGTGAGGCGGCCCCTGCTGATATTGCTCTCGATTCAATCTCTCTCTATCTTGTCTTTCAATGTGTTCACGTTCTCTCTGTGCCATCTCTTCTTGTTGTTGTAGAGCGGAACGCTGCCGGAGGTCTTCCATTTCCCTTTCCCTTTCTCTTTCCCGATCATGGCTCTGAGGGCCATGGGAATTGTTCATGTTTATTAGGAAGGTATTGGTGTGAGGAAGATCGCATTCAAGAGACCGTCGGGGTGGTATGTGATGATCGCGGAAGGTGGTTCGAGAAGTGGGCTCGAGATAGATCGGAAGTAGATGTTAGGGATACTATGAAAGTCTAAGGTTCTAACGTGTGTAAAATATTCGATATTTAAGCTGATGTCTTTATCTTAAGGATGAGGTTTGGATCGCGGTCGACCTGGTTGTTGGAGGGGAGTTCAGAGAGATGGAAATGGAAGCATCGTTTTCCGATCACCAGGGTGCGGAAAATGCCGTCGAGCTAAGGTGACAAGGCTGACGATTGATTCACGAGGCTGAAAGGACATGACTCGTGATACGAAAACAGAAATAGAAGATGATAGGGAGGTCCTTTTCTTTTGAGGGTCGTTATTTTTATAGATGATGGGATGTTGGCTATTTAGATAAAGAGGCTTCACATGATAGGTAATTCAGATAGTAGCGACTCTTCAATTCACTCAACGGCCTCGTCTGACTGTTCTAAATACCAAAAATCTATCAAAATAAATAGTATAGAAGTATATTTGTTCTGCCCATATTATGAGTGAGCTAAAGGCTCCCAGTAGTTAATCCTATTCTGCTGCAGCCTTACTACATCGTTGCGTCTCAACGCCATACCTATTAATATAAGGAAGAACTATCCGATAGATACAGTACACCACAGAGCCATTGTCCCCGATACTTATCATCCTTTGTCATGGTATTAATGGCTATACGTAGTTTCTTACGCCTTTCAAAATCCAGAGTTGGCCATTTCTAACCTTGCTAACACTCGTCACCTCAATATTTCCAGGTTGGATCTACAAAGACCGTTAGAGGGCATAAGTTGCGGTTTTCAACTTGAAACTCACCACCTTGGCTCCATCCTTCATCTCCCACCAAACTTCATCACCTACTAGTGATTCAATCTTCTCTCCCTCTTTCCAAGGACTGGCAGGTATAATATGTGCCTCCACGAATCGTCGAAGGTTTGCATGTGCTCTCTCTTGCCCATCTCCACCCTCGTATGCGTTAGCTCCTAGCTTATTGTAATCGTTGGGATCTTCCCAGGGTTTTCGTGGGAGAGCCATAATGACAGAGTTGACTGGAGCAAGAATCGTGGTATTCGAAGTACTGTCCTCGAAGCGTTGACTCATTGTTGCAATATCGCGCGTAAAGCCAGCAAATATATTGATACTACGATCTCGGCCTAGGACATCAGAAAGGATGATTGTATCTCCGCCGGCTAGGCTTGTGGTAGACGAATCTCCAGCGGACATAGTAGAGTCGGGCTTGTCTGTCAGAGGTCTTTGAGTATCGTAGATCTGGCTTGATGCCGTGACAGCAAAGGTTGCAGTCAATAGAGGATAAATTAGTGAGGTATATCGCATCTTGGTAAATATTGAAGTTGAAGGTGTGTTATCAAAATGACGACGATGACGATACCCGTTTCAAGTGCCTGAGCGAGTCGTGTGCCTTATTTGGAATCCACGTGACCTATGTGGAACCCATATCTGCATTTGTACAAGGTATACCTCAGTAGTAGAGCTCGCAGGAAAGTATGATCTGTTTGCAGCCCCTCGTAGGAGTTCAGATCACGTGCAGGAGGCGCCCTGGTAGGTAAGGACCCGGAGCTGTATATTGGGGAGACAGAGATCCTATCATGACAATGTTCACATGCTAACTAACTAGACAGCAGTGCCACCCCGAAGTTCCAGGTCCTATATCATCTGACACAGCAAAAGCTGGAGAAGCTAAGTCAGGGATTGTGGGGGTGGCCTCTTCACATGTCAAAGCTATCTCGTTGGAAATGGGTACGGGTCGTGCTGACTCGGCGCATCAGCTCGCGGCGAGAAAGTGAGCATAGGAGAGAAATCATTGCAGTGAGACTTAGGAACTTAGAGCTTTCCCCCATGGTCACCAACCCCCTTCCTAGCACGTGTGCCAAAATTATTTGATTAAATATCAATTGATCAAGACGTACCTCGACACATAGATTCACTTAATGATCTCTAACCCCACAGATCCAAACCAGCACCGGCTCGTCGAATCAAAGCCGTCAGATTTGATTTGAGAGGACCTGTGCTCATGATCCATGATCTCACTTAACGAGACCTCGGCACCGGTATCCATAAGCCCGTTCCATAATAAAACCACTCCACATTCCATCTTGATCTTTCTACTGCAAAACACTTTTAGATCCCGATTCCTCCTTCATCTCAACATTGCCTGTGTCTTTCTCTACTCATTCTTCAAAAATGGCGCCTAGAGTTATCGTTGTCGGTGGTGGATGTAAGTCGACCAACAACATAAATCCGCCCCCCTACATTTGCTGACAATACTCAACAGTGTCTGGCTTAAGTGCTGCGCATACCACTTATCTTGCTGGTGGCAATGTAATTGTCTTGGACAAGCAAGGTATGTTGTATCCAATTTAGAGGCTGTGTGGGATCAAAATCTGTGGCCCTTGCCACCCCTCTCCTCCCTAAGACTTCACCAACATCTACAATCTGCCCTACAGCGTTCTAACCGGTTCTTTGTAGGCTATTTGGGCGGGAATTCCACCAAGGTCTCTTTTAGAACACATATTCTTCAGCTTCGAGTTATGACTAACAAAGAAACAGGCCACATCCGGTATCAACGGAGCTCTCACCCGAACACAGATTGACGCAAAGATTAGTGATAGTGTCAAGCAGTTTTATGATGACACTTTGAAGTCTGCTAGAGACAAGGCTAGGCCTGATTTAATCAAGGTTTTAACATACAAGTCTGCGGCTGCTGTGGAATGGCTCCAAGATGTGTTCAACTTGGATTTGACTCTCGTCTCACGATTGGGGTATGTTCTTGAAATTTTATGGATTTTCAGTACACGTATTAACAATAGTTTAGTGGCCACTCTCACCCAAGAACCCATCGAGGTCACGATGCTAAATTTCCTGGTATGGCTATCACATATGCTCTTATGCAAAGACTCGAAGAACTCGCAGAGAGTGAGCCCGAGCGTGTACAAATCATAAAGAAGGCCCGTGTTACTAGTCTCAATAAGGAGGGTAACAAGATTACTGGTGTATCATACGAATTTGGAGGAGAGTCTACTTCAGTTGATGGACCAGTTGTCCTTGCCACTGGTGGATACGCCGCCGATTTCAGTGAGACATCTCTCCTCAAGAAATGGAGGCCAGATACTTTTGACCTTTCATCCACCAACGGTGTACATGCCACTGGTGATGGACAAAAGATGGTCATGGCAATTGGTGGCAATGGCATTGATTTGGACAAGGTCCAGGTGCATCCAACAGGATTGGTTGATCCCAAGGACCCAGGCTCAAAATGGAAGTTTTTGGCTGCTGAGGCTCTCCGTGGTGAGGGTGGTCTTCTCCTTAATGCAGATGGTGATCGATTTTGTGATGAGCTCGGTCACCGAGATTACGTCTCTGGTGAGATGTGGAAGGAAAAGGACAAGGGAAAATTCCCCATCCGCCTCATCCTCAACTCCAAGGCATCCAACGTACTGGACTTCCACACTCGTCATTACTCCGGTCGTGGTCTTATGAAAAAGATGAGCGGAAAGGAGCTTGCTAAGGATATTGGTTGCTCTCCAGAACATCTCCAAAGCACTTTCAAGGCCTATAACGAGATTGCCGATGGAAAGAAGAAGGACCCATATGGAAAGAAGTTCTTCCACAACGGCCCGATTGATATCAACGATGACTTCCATGTTGCTGTTATGGAGCCAGTTCTCCATTTCACCATGGGCGGTATCGAAATCAACGACAAAGCTCAAATTCTCAACTCAGAAGGCAAACCATTTGAGGGTCTCTTTGCCTGCGGTGAGCTTGCAGGAGGGGTCCACGGTGCGAACCGTCTTGGTGGATCTTCCCTTTTGGGATGTGTGGTCTATGGCCGTGTCGCTGGTGACTCTGCCAGCAACTACCTCTTCCAAAAAGCTCTTCTAGGGACTGCTGGAGCTGCTCAACGTCTTGGTCAAATCTCCCTACACATCGATCCATCGCAACCCGGCAAGATCTCCGTTGAATGGGGCTCAGGCGCATCAAGCAGTAGTGGTTCCAAGCAATCCCAACAATCACAGACCTCAGCTGGCCCAGTCATGAGTAGTTCGGCCGATTCTGCTGACCCAGGGAAAGTCAGCGCACCGAACAAGCCTTCCAAATTCGAAATTCCTGCGAAGGAATATACGATGGAAGAAATTGCCAAGCACAACAAGAAAGAAGATCTTTGGGTTGTGGTTAAGGGTGTTGTGTTGGATGTTACTGATTGGCTTGATGAGCACCCAGGAGGACCACAGGCCTTGATGAACTTTATGGGACGGGATGCCACTGAGGAATTTGAAATGTTACATGATGATGAGGTTATTCCCAAGTATGCCGCTAGCCAGGTCATCGGAAGGGTCAAGGGACAGACGCCTACTTTGGAACTGTAGATAGTTTGAAGCGGAATTGTATTCATAGCATGAACTCTCTTAGGATAGCAATGCGTGTAGACCTTATGTTTCAATCCCCAATCATCGTTTCTGAGACTAATAAGGACCACCAACATTCAACGTGTGGGGTCCTCGCAGCATCTGACAGCAAGAAATTGTAACCCTCAAATCAAGCCTAAGCACTTTTATACCCCTGAGGAGCAGCTCTGGTGCCGTCCTTCTGCATGACTGCAGTGAATGAATAGCATTATCTGGTAAGCTTACCGAGAGTATGGTCCTCTCCTGCAAATAGGATTAAGTGCATATTTTCTACCCTCAATCACCCTTCCTCGTTTGGCCGGAGTCGTATGCAGGAGGCTACCTAGGTATGATTGATGTGCAGAAAAGTCGTAGATAATGCAGCAGGCTCAAAGAGGGACTTGTGAATTATTCGAGATGTAGCGTTGTGAAGGAACCAGAGCAAATCAGTTGATAGCAAGTGTAGAACAAGCCGTACTATGGGAGCCTTACGGAAGTGCTTTTAGATGAAGGCTGCACTTGCAACCAAAATAATCATCTGATTTCTGATCCCGCCCGCGTCAGAAGCCACAATACCATTCTAGAAACAATTGACGCATGGGGAAAGCTAAAAGGGATTTAAGTACGTTCCCTCTCTGCTAACACATCTGGGCAACTTTAGGAATCACTTTCCCCTTATCCAACCTCGTCGTCACAGTTTCACACGAGGAAAAGCAAAGCAAAGCAAAGCAAAGCTAACCGCCCTCGATCCGTGCCGGTTCCTCCCCACGCGGCAGGTTCAAGATAAAATCTTACGGGGGGAGGGAGGGGGGAGGGGAGGAGAGGGGACGGCACACAACAGCCCGTCTCCAATGGAAAGGTGTCCCTATGTATCCCCAACGCTCTTCCTCTATGCACGGATTGTCGATCATCGGGGTGACCGTCCAAATGTGCTGGAGCATGATAGCGGAGACGCAGCGGTTTCAGAGCGTGATTCTCCATCCTTCGACGAACACACATGCAACGTGGAAGGAGAGGAAGCGAAAATGAGGGGAAGGAAAACGCCAGGTGTCTCGGCGAGGATCTGGTGGTTCACCAGGTTATAAGTGACCCTCCTTAGTCATCACACTGGCAAAGGTGGAGGGCCCAGCACGGCGCTAGCACCGTTGCGGCGACGGCACGGGCGAAAGTTTTGCCTGCAGCCGGATTCCTTGCAGAGCTGTCAGTCTTACTTCACAGCCTTTCGTCCTGTATTGTATTATTATTATTAATAATTAGTAACAACACCCCGGCCGCAAGGGGCGAGCTAGCTTTTCGTCTCTCAATGCCTGTGCCATGTCCCATTTACGCTCCAGGACAATCTTCCACTCCTGCTTCTCCTCGTCCCTCCTCGTCCCTCCTCCCCAGCCGCCCCATCTCTCGTCCTCCCCGGACGATGTATAACCTTATATCACGGCGGCCATCAACCACATCACCCACATCACCCCACATCACCCCCATCGCCCACACCACCCAACCACCCCTCCTCCTCCTCCTCCTCCACCTTCTCCCTATTCTGGTGCGCCACTGTGACAGGTGCTTGCAGCCAACTGGAGCTAGGGGGGCCACACCACTTTTCCCAATCCTCAGCCCAGGCCGTAGCTCTCTCGCCCGTCCTCGACAGCTGGGGCGAGTCAAGTCGATTTCCCCACACCCTAACAATCTCTTGCGGCCCCGTTCCCCCTTCGCTGATCCACTCCCTCCATCTGACTGTCCTGCTCCTTGCCTGTCATCATCCACACGTGAGATTCTCGCCCAGGGGAATGTCGCTCCAGTGCGTTCGACAGACAGTAGTGTTCTAGAAGTCTTATCCAATAGGGATGCCTATGTCGACGCTCCAGCATCCGGTGATCATCGTTAACGGCTCCTTCCCCCGACCATCTCGACGACCTCACCGATCCTCGAATTGTCCTGCATTGACCTGACAACTACAAACCTTCCACCATGGCAATAGCCATGGGCTGGCACAAGCCCGACAACGTTGCTGGCTCATCCGCGCCAGCCATCATGGTCGGGTTGTTCGTCGCAACCGGAGGGATCCTGTTCGGCTACGATACTGGGTAAGTCGAATATGAGCGACGTGGAATTGAAGGTGAAGGAGACTGACTGGAGAAAAGCACTATCTCCGGGATATTGGCTATGAGCGCCTTTCGCAATCAATTTTCGACGGGCTACATCGATCCTACCGACCACAGTCCGAACGTTTCGCCGGCCCAATCTTCTCAGATCGTCGCGATTTTGAGCGCCGGGACATTCTTTGGATCTCTGTTTGCGGCGCCTCTGGGAGACCATCTTGGGCGTCGGCTGTCACTCATTATGGCAGTCGGGATTTTCTCGTTCGGTGTCCTTCTCCAGACCATTGCGATGCATATACCACTACTTATCAGTGGAAGGTACATCCATCGGATCCCCATGTTGCGCAAGAATAGGCTAACGTATTCGTCGAAAGGTTCTTCGCGGGGCTGGGAGTGGGCATAATTTCTGTACTTGTTCCCCTATACCAATCGGAAATGGCACCAAAATGGATTCGAGGAACTCTCGTGTGCGCATATCAACTCGCCATCACCACCGGTCTTCTCCTCGCAGCAATCGTCAACATATTTACTCAGACCTTGGACCATGTCAACGCATTTCGAATCCCCCTTGCGTTACAATTTGTCTGGGCCGGTATCCTCCTCTTGGGCCTGAGTCTCCTTCCCGAAACACCCCGTTATCTCATCAAACGTAATCGTCACACGGCTGCCGCCTTGTCACTCAGTCGCCTTCGACGGCTCGACATAACTCATCCCGCCTTGATCGAAGAACTTGCTGAGATCCAGGCCAATCATGAATACGAATTGAGTCTGGGCCCGTCAACATACCGTGACGTCTTTCTCGGCACTCCCCATCTCGGACGGCGTGTTCTGACCGGGTGTGGACTTCAAATGCTCCAGCAGTTAAGCGGATGTAATTTTATATTCTACTATGGGACCACGTTCTTCAAGAATATCGGCATCTCTTCACCATTCGTTGTTCAACTAATAACGAACATCGTCAATGTCGTATCAACGTTCCCCGGTATGGTTCTGGTCGAATCGTGGGGTCGTCGCCGCCTCCTCATGGTCAGTGCTGTCGGCATGGCTGTATCGCAGTTCTTAGTTGCTGCCGTCGGCACCGCTGTACCTGAAGTACGCACCGCGAATATCGTTCTCATTGTCTTCGTGTGCATTTATATCTTCTTTTTCGCCGCCGGCTGGGGTCCTGTAGTGTGGGTCGTTACCTCGGAAATATACCCTCTTAAGGTCCGAGCAAAATCTATGTCCATCTCCACTGCATCAAATTGGCTTTTCAATTTCGCAATCGCCTACGGAACACCATATCTCGTCAATGACGGTGAGGGCTATGCTAATCTTGAGGCAAAGGTCTTTTTCGTGTGGGGTACCTTCTGCGTGGTAGCATGTGCCTTTGTTTGGTATATGGTATTTGAGACAAGTAAAATCAGTCTAGAGCAGATTGATGAACTATACGAGAGGGTCGACAAAGCATGGAAAAGTAATTCCTTCCAACCCAGCTGGAGCTTCCAAGAGATGCGCGACGAAGGTGTTTCTGCGAGTGGGGTTCAACTTACAGAACATGACGAAATAAGAAGTCGAACCGGCACGAGTAGTAGCACCGCCGAGAGTGGAACGACCTTAACTGAAGAAGACAAAATCATCGCTCAACTTGGAGATGTTGATTTAAGCTATTGATGTTGGTCATGTATTTACCTCTTTTTTTAATTTTGTGTAATTCAGCGTGGAGTTCACGTAATGGGAGTTTCAGGAATTGGGTATGGAACTGGATTCATGTGGGCATCGGGGATCTTTATGGTTTTGGCGATTTAGGGACTTCTTGCAATGTCATCAGGGGATACCATGAATAGTTATATCGGCCAGATATTCTACTGGAGGCTGTATGTAAGCCATATACTGTTAAGACCGCAAAAGGCGCAGTATAAAATGAATACAATGTTTTATTATCTTATACTTCGACTTATCGTGACCTTGATATTCTATATGTGTTATGTTCCGTCCACATTGTGGATAGTCAAAGCCTGTAATACACTCCAACATCGTCAAATTTTCCACTCATCTGGAGATCTGCTTATAAGGTAAGCACCTTATACAGTTGTGCTGAAAGACAAACTCCTGCATTGAAGAAGTCGGGACCTTGTCGCGCTATTCAATTGGTATAGTTGCACATGTGGAACGGAGTCGAATTCCCCCTCTCATCACATGCAATTCGAAAGCAAAAGCAAACTAGGTACTAACCAGCGTACCTATCTATAACTAGCCCCGATCTGCACTCATTATCCGTCCCCATACGGAAGAAGCGTTCCCCTGAATGAATGGTAGGGAGGTAGCACGGAGAAATCAACCACCTACGGAGAAAAAAAAAAACCTTATCTCGAATACCCGGCGCCGCATTCATTGTCTCCTGAACGAAAACATATGGCAATCTATATTATGTCGAACGGTCCGAAACGCCCTATAAGCCGGGATGGTGTAAGGGGAAGTGTTACTGAGGAGGACCGTCAGATGCGGGGCTTGCTCTTTTGAGAGGTAGGACTCTTCTTATTTTCATCTGATCTATGATCGGTGATCGACGATCGACGATCGTGTGGAAGGGAGGCTGGCTGCCTTGGTATGTGTATGTATGAAGGAAGCGTTGGAAATTCAGATGCACTCTGACATTGCTGCCACATCGCTTGAGAATAAGGGGGGATTTCGACGTACTGAGGAGTCTTCCCATCCCTGACTTATATTCATTGGTAAGATTTTTATCTATTCTGTAGAGCTCTACCTAATACCATCCGAAAAGCCATTGGGCATTATCTTCTATTATTCTTTCTTATAGATGGCATGGAGAGGTTACTTCAGAGGCCTTGTGTCGTCGGGAAGTAAACCACGAGCCTGCTTCTTTGTCTCCCTTGAACAGGGATCCTTTTTGGGTTATTTTGGAAAGGGGTCCTTGAAGAATGGGGATCTCTTTTGGGTATACTAGGGATAACGCTGATGATGAATCTACTGAATGAAGGTGGGAATTATTGTGGGGATTATGGAAAGGCAAAGGTGATGAGCTCTCAATAGGGGCTAACTCGCTTAATCTTGGTCCACACCCCTTCACAAAATACAAGCCTCTTTAGACGCACTCAACCCACAACTCTCCTCGAGCCGCCCTCATCGTCCAAGAATGAGTCTTCAGAGTTGAAGACTGCATAGATAGATAAAGTGTTTACTAGCTATAGTAAAACCGACGATCAGGCAAGGAAATTTTAATTATCTCCATTTAGCCTTTATATTGACTCAGATACAACTACCGGCAATCTATTTCGCAACATTAGCGACATCTCATAGGTTTTCCCAATTGTCAAGTGACGGATACAGATGAGATCAGCATATTAAATGGCACGTTTCCCCACGAAGAAAGAGATAGATGATTCTGCTTTGGAGGGTGCTTTTCTATTGTACGGCCCGTCGGTTCTTTGTGCGGTGTTTGAAGTTAAGTTCGTGATGGGTGCATATATATATATATATACTCATCAACGCTCTATCTCTCAGCCAAACCTCCTCTTAGTATCCTTCCTGTATTGACTCCTTTCCGCTGATTCCTACCCTCCCCATACATTCACAGCCCAGCAAAGATGCTCACGACACTGCTCCCTCTCATACTCCTAGCCGCGAACCCCATAGCCGGGCATGCCATATTCCAGCGCATCCGCGTCAATGATGTGGACCAGGGGCAGCTCGTCGGCGTGCGCGCCCCAGCCGTGAACAACCCCGTCCTGAGCGTCACGGGCGACTCTATAGCTTGCAACACTGGGCTCTATAGTCCCATCTCTACCGCCGTGGTCACCGTCCCTGCGGGCGCAAAGGTCGGGGCTTGGTATGAACACATTCTGGGGGGACCGCAGGGCGCGAATGATGCCGATAATCCTATTGCGGCAAGTCACAAGGGGCCGCTGATTGTTTATCTTGCAAAGGTAGGAGTTATTTCTGGAAGGCAAGGTGCTGTGCGAAAGTGTGATGATGTGGTGAGGTAGGTGGTTGGGAAAGGAGCTAACGGGATATAGGTTGATGATGCGGCAACCGCGAGTTGGACTGGTGCAAATTGGTTCAAGATTGCGGAGGAAGGACTGAACACATCGACTGGGAAGTGGGGCGTGGATAGTATGATTGCGGGGGCTGGATGGTGGAACTTCACTATGCCTGCTTGTGTGGCTGCTGGCCAATATCTGATGAGGGTTGAGTTGATTGGTTTTTCTATCTCCCCGTTACTGATAATCGAGGACTAACAAACATTGAACTTATAGCTCTTCATTCCGCGTATGGAGTGAACGGTGCTCAGTTCTACTTCTCGTAAGTACCTCCTCGCTCGAGTCCTGATGCCATTAACCACGTACAGTTGCGCCAATATCCAAGTCACGGGCTCTGGAACCAACACTGGTTCGAACACAGTGCTTTTCCCGGGTGCCTATACTCCTACAGATCCGTAATGCTTTCCACATCCTTCTGAATTGTCGAATACTAACAGAGAGCAGCGGTATTCTTATCAACATCTATAATGGTAGTATCCCTAACAATGACCTGAAGCCATATCCGATTCCAGGACCCGCACTTTTGACGTGCTAAATCGTCCTTGGTCGATTCTGAAGCGGGAAAGATGGAAATGATAAGGACTTCCAGGTAGTATCGTGTTTATATGTGAGGTCAGGAAGTTGAGTGTATATAACTACTCGAATTTTTATTCACCGATAAACTATTTCATCACGCATCTAGTGCTATATTGTCGATCAGATCTGGCTTAAGCTATTCCAAAAGAGTCTTGACTTACTGTTACCCACATTCCTAGGTTCTGTAACAAAGATGATATACTGTCCGTCAGGTTGACTCATTCCAGGAACCAATATCCGGCCTTCAGGTAGCTCTCGCACAATCTGCGTATCCGTATTGAGGGGTAAAAATTGGCCACTCGTAGCATTCAGAGCTCTTTTTGCAACAGTCAACATGGTCGAAGGCGATGATCCCGATGGCTCCAAAGTAACTAGTAGGCTTCGATTGACTAAATTTATATCAGCTATGTCCTTGCAGACTACCCAGCAGCTGGAAAACTCGCAAGTTACTAACATCTAGCCATCTAATCGCCATGAAAGGAGCGCTGGTACTAACAATCCACATGGACGAATCCACGATATTGTGTTAGCAGGTAAAGTTTTCAGATTCACGCCCTCCTTGATATTGGCATTTAAAGTAAGTTCATTGTCACTCTGCATCATAAACTCCAGTCGAACCGCAAACTTTGCGTGCTGAATTTCGCCTCCACCAATGAAATTGGCAGTTTTAATAATTTCTTGCCCGTATGAAATAGTCATATTTCCCATATCTACAGCCTGTCCCGAGGAAACCAATCCAAGATTCGGAAGCTCCTCTCTCAAACTTTGAGCTAGGGTGTTATTTAATGAGGACAAAATAAATGAGTGTAAGAAGAACATCATTGAATCGGGATCGAAAGACCATTGTGAAAGCCGTGGAATGGAGGTAGAACGCACTTCAAATACCGCACGAGGAAAAAAAAGAATAAAAAAGAAATAGAGAGCGTTAAAACAATCTCGTTATTATTTAGATGTTTATAGTTTATAAGGTTTTTTTTTTTTTTTTTTTTTGAAAGGGAACAAAACATTCGCGGTTTAGATAGACTGAAAAATAATATTCAAAAATTTAACTGGGATAATAAAACAGAGATGAATGCATTCCTGATCATAGTGCATCGACTTGACACCTCTACCAGTGAGTCATTGTCTCTGATCTGGAGTGAACTCCCCAAAAAGGAATGGGAAACAAGGTTGAAACAAAGTTTTTATATCTGTGCGCAGTTTTTGCAAGGGACACGTGGAGGTCTCGAAACAGAACCTAGGTTCAGTCTAAAATTCATTGTGGGAACATCTTTCCCGAGACAGATGAATACGGTAGTTGTGAAGGGCCATGAGCTGTCGGGGTTATATTCAAGACTTCTGCGCCATGATTACAGAGTTATAAAGCGAGTGAACGAGAAACTCAGTAATTGAATGGCTTGGAATTCTAGAAGCGTGAACAATATCACTATATAATTGGATGAATATATCGATTGTTTTCAGAAGAGAATTAAAGGGGAAGAGACGACGAACAAAGATTGAGTAAAGGAGTAATACTGAACAGAAGTTTCAAAGTGGCCATTTATTATTGATTTGCGGGGCTGGGTTTGTTCAAACTATTTTATTCCCGTCTCGGAAGTAAAGTTCTTTGAGTAGCTCGCAGTTATATTATTCACCGGATTTCATGCTGCTTGGATTCCATTTATAACAAGACTTGAGTGACACAATCCCCATTGTTGTGGCAAATGGTAAGGATTGCTCTGCTAGCCCACGTCCTCGACTTCTGGACGTATCGTTGGAGTGTTTCCAAAACTCTCGAGACCCCTATCTCTATTTCGACTCTCTGTGAGATCATCGTGCGCTGCAATGAGTAGTTTTGTGTCACCGACAGGCAGGTTTAAGTCAGCTTTCAGTGCCGAATAGCGTGCCCCGGCTTCTTTCAGGAGCTCCGGGACTTCGGCCTCCCTTGTTAAAATAAGGGACTTTTCTTTCTCCAAACCTGCCATCTGCCTATGTTTCTTGTCCAATTCTTGCTTCATTGTCGCGAGAGTTGATTGTAGACGTTCGAGACACCCAGAAAGAACTGGCAAGGGCGTAATTCTGGGTGGTACTTGTATAGCAGCTTCCTTGAGATTCTCATCAGGCTTCACAAGACCGTCCATGCCAGCACGAGTCTGTGCGGCCTCATAAGCAGCTCGTCTCTCAGCTTCTGAGTCGTCAGACTCTTCATCAGAGCTTCCTTCTGCTTGTTGTATCATATCTGCCATCTCCTTCCGTTGACGTCGTCTTGCTTCACGCTCTTGTTTTTTGCCCAGGGATATATGTCCATCATCAACAAATTCATCAAAGCCTTCTCCAAGATCTTCGTCTTCCCTTACCAAACGAGTTTCTGGTTTCTTCTTGCGTAGTAGTGATAGCTGCCGCCGATCGTTATCGTCTTCCGTGAGTGATATAAAATCTTCCTCATGAGCCAACCGTGCTCTCCGTTCCTTCTTCTCCCTGATTTCCGCCTCGGTTGGTATTATCGCAGCTTCTTCTGTGCCAGATCTAATATTTCTAGTTAGATCTACAACCATTGCTCCATCCAGCTCTGAAGCATCCAAACCATCTTCGTCTTCAATGGTCATGTTTAAAGACCTTATATCCTTAGGAGTACTAGGCGTAGAGCTCTTTAATTCATTCAAGTAATCCTTGCTGTATGTTGGCCGTTCGTTGTCGTCTTCGGGAGCGCGTAAAGGAAGTCTTTTAATTGGTATGTTTTTGCGCAGAGCATTGGTCTCCATAACTCGCCGGCCGAGAGTTGGCTTCTTGAGCGTAAACGTCTCGTCATCTTCCAATGCCTCCGCAGCATCCCCAGAAATTATTTCGCCTGGTCCAAATGAAAGTCTCGATGACGAGCCCTTCTTCTTATTTAAAGAACTCGACCGGCCCAGCATAGATTTATTCAAGCTTGGGAGACCTACTTCACTACCTTCGGTATCATTTGTGTCGCCATCTTGTATCAGATCGTCGAACACTATGCTTTGTCGTAATGAGGACTTCTTAAATGATTTTCGCCCAGGATTGGAGGTAACAGGTGCGCCTGAAATAGCTGTGAATACCGTCAGCTATCAGTTTATGATCAGCCACGCTCACTGCTGCAACTACTGAGGTACTTACGTGTGCTCACAGGTCCTACTGAACCCTGTGTATCCTTTGCAACTCCATCGTCTTCCTCATCAACCTGGATTTTCCGAGGCTTTCTCTTAGACCCAAAAGCCGACTTCATCTTTAGTTCCAATACGATCGCAGTGCAAATGACCTCCAATGCTTTTGACAAGATTTTCTCCGGCTTTAGGTTGTGGTATGTAAAAATGTGAAGCTCGTGCTTTTGTTTTGGTGATTCGCTACGAGTACCTTATCATCAAGGCAAGTTATCTGCACGTGACTACGCCTAAATTTTGGAAAGACCTCAACATCTTAAGGTTGCTCTCTCAATCTCGGTCAACGATAAGTCTTAGAACCTCAATCAACCGTCAAGATGCCTCAAGCTCAGCCAGAACTGAAGAGAGTACGTAGAAACCAATTCCATACCTACAGGAAACCTGGCAATGGCGAGATCCGGCGCACGCGACAGCGCGGTAGCCAAGAGAACCGCAAGAGCAAGGCTGAAGAGAACAAATGGACTAATTTACGCCTGCAGTACCTCGACAAAAGACTATTCGTCCAGTTAAATGGAAGCCGAAAGGTAATCGGTGTATTGAGAGGATATGATGTCTGTTTCGCCTAGCCCCTAGATTGGAGGGCTTTGCTAATAGTTTGCAGGTTTTCTTGAACATTGTGCTGGATGATGCAGTTGAGGAGAAAGACGGAGGTGAAAAGATCAGATTAGGGATGGTTGTAAGTTGCCTGAATCTTCTATAGTAGGAGATTGACCACTGACATTGACTCAGGTAATTCGAGGGAACTCCGTCGTCATGCTTGAGGCGCTAGAGAGGATAGGAGGTGGAGGTGGGGGTGGAGGAGGTAGGGGAGATGATAGAGGGTGAAATACAAAGAGCACCTCCATTTTCACATTTAGGATGAGGCTTTGAGGGATTCAGGCGTTTACCAGGCTTGTCGACGAAATACTTTCTGACATGGAAAAGCAATGTGATTTACGCCCCCTACTTGAACTGCTCCCAATACTTCTCTTCAAATCCATCCATCAGTGCTCCTTCAAACCCCTTCGTCCATTCCTTGATTCCACCTTTCAGGACCAAGATTTTCAAATCCGATCTTCTGCCAAACTTCGAAATATCATCCAAGTAATCCTGCATCCACCCTGCACATCGTGGACCCCTACCCGAAGAAGATCCTGTATCCGATCAGCAATATATTCTGTGTTTCTTACATAACAGGCCAACCGCAGTAGAAGATAACCTGCTTAATGCCAGCTCTGTCACAGAGATCAAATAGTGTCTTGCGAGTCTGATAGAAGCTTTGCGCCGGAAGGTTGAGAGATGTTTTGATAGTGCCGCCCTGTAACGGTCAGTCTGTGACGACAGGTACAGTAATCTCAAGCTGACTCACTTCCCAGTCAGCTCCCCTTACATCGACAAGTAAGAATCCCTTGGGGCCAGGTTCTAGGTCCATGTCGTCAAAGAGTCTCATCACATCCTCGCAGCTGATGGTGGGGCAAGTTGAGCGCGGGGCCGGGAATGCAACCCATGGGTCTGCTGCGATTGTGAGTTCCGTCATAAGTCTATTTAAGATAAAAGTTAGCTGAGATAAAAAGTATAGAAATTAAAAGATTGAGGCTTCCTTGTCAAGTTGTGTTTTGGCTCGGGATATTGTTTAACCTTTGGGAAATAAAAATTTGCTACTTTGTAAATCCTCTAGTTGACAGTCACGACTTTCACTGATTAAGTAGTCAAATGGATAGTTTGCAAAGAAAGAAAATCATGCTTTATAATAATTATGTTGTCCGCTTGTTCCATAGATTTGGCCTAGTTCACCAGTCTCGATCATATTTCTTTGCCCGTCAATGTGCGAATCTTGGAGGATACGTTGGCGGGTAAATGAAGTCAATATTTAATATAAAACAAAATATGAAAGGAAGTTAAGTTCGATAGATTTAAATTGGGTTTACGAGTACCTAAGCATCGAAATTTTCATCAAATAGAATATTTCCTAGATGCGGATCACTCCAGACTATGTCATTCCTATACAGTGTGTCAATGATGCTCGAGCTTTGCCTTTCCCATTTTTAATGATACAGCTCAAAACGACTGCAACTATCCAAGCGATGACGATCTGATGGGGAGCGTATGCAAAATAGCAAGCCGAGGACAATCTTACCATCTCTTTTGGCATAGCAAGGCTATGCAATTCCGGGACCCTAATTTTGCTTCAACTCGCGGGTCACTTCTTCAGAGTATACATATTATTTCTTCTTAAGCTTCTAATATTTACTCGTGGGCGGGAGAGACAGAACCAAGAAGTGATACTATCTTAGGATATCACATCAATTGAAGATGTAATTTTACAATATACCAGGACACATTATTTATAACATTAAAAACACCCGGCTTTGAACTCTGCCTATCAGATATCTATAAACATAATTGATATTATCCTAATTTCAGTCAAGCAACAGATAATTATGGACTTTTTTTTTTTAATTCTCCACATGTTGTCTATGGACAACTGCATCGCTATCTCGAGAGTCCCCCTCTTCCACACCACGTTGTCCCTTCCCACCATCAGAATGTTTCGCCGGATCGAAAACATAGAAAGGGAATCCTAGAAAGATCGTCCTTTTCAAGATCGTCGGCATCTTCTCATAAAGCTGTGGTGGAAATGGAATCAAAATGCTTGTTCGATCGAGATATCTTTTATATGGTCGCGAATACTCGCTTCCTATCTCATAGCGTTTCTTTGCTCCGGGCCGCTCCTGGAGCGTTAAGCCCGATACGAATAGTAGTAAGATGGTAAGGAAGAATGGTCCTAGGATACTGGCGTATAGAGCCCCCATACCATGATGAAAAGGGAGACGACGATTTGGCGGGCATGATGATGACCAGAGAAAGTGAGAGTTATTATTGTGAGGATAACAAAATTAGTTCCGCCAGCGAAATCTGAACAGTCAGTGGAATTCTGATCGTGGAATAAGAGCACTTCCACCTGTGAGTTTGTCGAATCTAAGGGAGAATGCAATTGAAAAGAAGGACAGTTGATAACCAATGGTTATTAAAAGGGTGATTGCTAGGTAGTAATTGTCAAGTACATGTACTTCTGCCATATTCGGGAATGTCTTGAGGTAGAAATAGAGATTGTGAAGAAAAGAAGTGTTAGAGCTAGATATAGAGAGATTGATTCTTCAGTTTGTAGTTGTACTAGGAAATGGTGATGTCAGGTGCCTCTAACTCTAGACCGTCATCACAACGATTCTTTTACCCAATAACTTGAGCAGACGACATAGGGGAAAAAAGGATTGGGATAGATCCGCTTGATGGTAGCAAGGAGTCAATATCGTCAGCGACTTTTTTTTTGTATATCCGTGTCGTAGCACGCATTGAGAAATCCAACAAGCCTTCCTGCTTGTGCGCATCTCTATCCGGAAACCCAATGAATTTTCGACTTGGAACGTTGAGAAGGTGTCTGCACTACCAGTGAGTGTTGTACCGCTGCTAGAACGAAGCCAACATCCTCGACTGAGTAGGAGAAGCATGTTTCAAGCCGCGAAAAGAGAACTTTTGAACGCGACGAGCAACTTGCTACTGAATGTGCTATCCTGAACATATCCAGGAAGATAGGTTTTCAATGCAATGGAGACAACGGGAACTGTTTACAAAACAGTTTTGGCAGCACCGAGGAGGAGCAGCAGAAGCTTCAATTTCTAGCGACTCGGCAGTCATTCCACATCTGTGTTTTAACCCCTGAATTTCGACCCCTGAATCGTCCAGCATCTCGCTTGGGCCTGAAACCCGAAAGTGTCTGGACATGGGTTTCCCCATGCTTCATCTCTCGCCCCGTTCCTCATTCTGGCGCCTCCGACGTATGGAGTGGCATAACCTCCAACTTGCTTGAGACTGTTTGGCAAACAGGTGCGTCGAATCACCAGTGTGGAATGCCATGTCCATACCCCACAGCTTGGAAGTTTCCTTGCCGCTGACTGGCGTGAACCTGGCGAGACGCTGCCTTGGGTTCTACTTCGACATGCAGGAACTTTGGCTCTTTAGGTCCTTCATATCGTCCCATATCTTGCCTAGATTAGCTTCGTTCCTAGTCACAGCATCGGTGACCCGTGCCCGGTGTAAGGTCTTCTGCGTTTCTGTGTCCCTCGTTTTGTTCTATCTCTCGTTGATGCCATTTTGATTTTTCTCGGTCCTACCGAATCTATTCTGTAGCTGCCGGTCACGCTCTCTATTAATTAAAGACATTCTTTCAACACATCGGCTGGCCCATTCTCACTTGATATCTGTTGGCTGGGATTAAGGGCAAGAGCATTTCAGGTTATACGGTTGCGAATCGTTCAGGAGCATGAGATACGTTTTAAGAACGTCGTTGTTGGCCTTAGCTGGGTTGTTACATTTTGCTCAGGTAGGATTATCATTGGGATCGAATCCTAATGGCGCTGCTGACAGCTCCTAGGCTCTAGATCACACCCATACATACGAGAAAAGAGGACTTTCAGACCTTCTTGGGGCCTTAGACGGAGCGATTGGTGAGGCACCCCAAGGAGCGGCTCAAGACAACAGAGGAAAGAAGAACGGGAGCAAGCACAGTCAAGCTGCTCAAGCGCAGGCCAATGTTACTATGATCGCAGCGGCAAAAGGATCTCATGCCGGAAAAAATAGGACTCAGGCCGTAGTAGATTCGGTCGACACCGTTTATGTCACGGAAACAGAAGCTGGTACTTACAGGTAGGAATTGTCTCTACGATTTACTCCTCATATTGCTAATTTAACTAGCAGTGTTCAGAGCAGTGCTGCCAATAGCGTCGTCGAACAACTATCATTTGTGACTGCAACTGTCTTCGGTACGGGGCCAGTACCCACTGTCACTGTCACCCCTTTGCCTGAAATGATTACCCAACAGGTCACAGTTACTATGAATGCAGCGGCAGATATTGCTCCTGCACAAACTGTACCTACTGGAGCCAATTCGGCTGCAGACTCCGCTAACCAGGCTGTTGCGACGAGTATGACCGCAATACCCACAGGTGAGTTCGGTTGATATCAGATGATTAGGATCTCAAACATATATTAACAACATTCTAGCTGCTGCCGCTGCCGCTGCACAGGCACAGGCACCCGCCGTTGGCTTAGCGGGCGCTATTGCAAGTGGCACTGGAACCATACTCGCTGATGGATCGTGTGATTGTGCCTGTTATTGTGCTGCCGGATCTTTCCCTAGCTTCGTTGGTGCAGCTCCTCCAGCCAGTGCATCAACGTTCCAGACCGTAATTACAGCACCCAGTGTAGCAGCTTCAGCAGCATTGACAAGCGGTGCTGCTATCCTGACGGCTACGGGTTCTCCTCAACCCATCGCCAGTACTTCTTCTAGTACCATAAGTACAACAACATCTCCAACGTCTTCCTCAACGTCTTCCTCAACGACTTCTTCAACGACTTCTTCAACGACATCTCCAACATCTTCAACAAGCCCTGTTGCGGTTGCAGAGAGTGCCGTGGCATCGTCTCCAACCACTTCCTCGAAGGCAACTTCAAGCTCTACCCCAGTGACGACCCAGAGTTCCGTGTCGACAACACTGACATCTGACCTTGTTCTAAGTATATCATCAGTTCCAGCTGCTGCAGCCGCGCAAGCGCAAGCACAAACTGCAGATCCTATCAATATCAGTACTTTCCAACTTACTAGCAGTCTGATACTTGGTAGTCTGGCAACACCGAGTATTAAAGTTTAAGGTTAAATAATTATCTTTTGGAGTTAATGGAGGCGGGGCAAAGAGCCAGTCAATAATACCCACTCGTGTGCAAAGCACTCAGAGTTTTTGGACAACTTTTAGTTGTAGATATCATTCACTTTATATCCAAAATATAGACATTATGTCATCCATCCGCTTTATTTTTTGTTTTGCTAGGAGTATCTGGATTTGGCGTGCCTGGGATACCATGGACGAGCGCCCTGTCTTGTCCCGGAGTTGAATTTTGGGCTTCCTTTCGTGCTTCTAATTTTAATCTCTTTGCCTGCCTTTTGCTGATTTGCGGTATGATCTCTCCATCGACCTCTTTATCATCAACCTTTCTCTTGCCTTTCTTGCCTTTTCCATCCTTCTCAGACCCAGCATCTTTGACATATTTTTCTCCACCATCGATAACATCGATAACACCCCTGAATGAACTCCTCTTTATCCCTTCATTAACCACCACTCCCCTCGGATTAATACCCAAAGCCTCCAGGCCCTTCTCTCTCTTCAAACCCCACACCGCCATTAAATTAACCACGTCCGCTGGTGCCCTAATCCCTAGAACTCCCTTCGCCTCACTACTAACCACCAGTCCTCTCCCGCTCGTAGCCCTCAATATTCCCAGACTGCCGCTTATGAAATTCTTCCTTGCTCCCGCTTCTCTCATCGTAGCTTGGGCATAACATATCTCAAATCTGATACCGCGATTTACAGCTGCCATAAAAGGTTTTGGACGGAAAGCGAAATCAAATCGTTGAGTTAGGTCGAGAGATATGAGACTATGCTCTGTAACAGTGGTGCATGCGGCCAAGAAAGCCTTTTCAGTTGTAGGTCGAAGAGCAAGAATATCATACGCCGATGCCAGGTTTGAGAGACGGTGGTTTAAGGCGGGATCAGAAAACTGGACGGTGCAGCGGCGGAGGAGGTTTGTTTTTGGCGGAAGGTTAAAGCTTGGTGTTGTGGGAATAGGGTTAGTGATTTGAGATGGGAGGGGTAAGGTTATAGTATTGTTGAGGGCCAGTGTATCGTAACCTAATTCTGAGAGAAAGGAAATTATTCTTTGGAGCTCCAGAGAACTTTGGGTTGATGACCATGGAACGTTGAGGTCGTACAGCATTTTCGTAATGGTGCTTTGGTGATCTATCGACTTTATATCATCATCCTACAGCTTCTCGTATATTCGTGCAATACTCAAATAGCGGGCGTAAGAAGGACGCGATATATTTGACAGCAGAGATCTCGTCTTCCGAATTTATTGAAGATTATTTCATCTATGACCTGGAATTCAAGGCCGAAACGTTTGCCTCAGATGGGTTAGCGCGGGGCTGTTTCTATCAGACCAGACCCTCGCAATTCGGACTCAACAACATATTACCATATCGCTGGGATATCACGCCTCCCTCGACCGATCGGCGCGGAATCTCAATCCGCTTCCTCTATCAGAATTGTTGACCTATTCAGAGTATCCGTGATCTTCCGGCCTACAAACAAACTCGAGGAGCGGTCTCTACCCGTTTTGCGCTGTGCCCTGCCTGGCAGGCTGTCTGCGAAATGGCGCGTGTTTATGCTGATGTCAACCAACAGATGCCAAGGGCATACTGGGACTATGATAGCGTGAACATTACGTGGGGTATATTGGAGAATTATGAGGTTGTGCGCAAGATCGGTAAGAATGCTTTCCCGCACAAGCTGTTACTCTGCACGTGCGAGAACTAGGACTGACAAGTTTTATGTATAGGACGAGGGAAATACTCGGAGGTATTTGAGGGGATCAATGTGGCCAACTATCAGAAGTGTGTCATCAAAGTTCTTAAGCCGGTCAAGAAGAAGAAGATCAAGAGGGAAATCAAGATCTTGCAGAACTTGTCTGGCGGTCCGAATATCGTTGCCCTTCTGGATGTTGTCAGAGACAACCAAGTAAATATCTTCTCTTCTCATTTCGATCCGTCTTCCAGACCCAAGTCTGGGGAGAAACTCTCGGGTTTCTCAGCTCGTGATGGTTATGTTGCTTCAGATGAAGAGACCGACGACTCATATTTGATGCAGAGCAAAACGCCCTCCCTCATATTCGAATATGTCAACAATACAGACTTCCGAAGCTTGTATCCAAAATTCGTTGACTACGATGTCCGATATTACATTTATGAACTCTTGAAGGTATGATAATACTTGGTGAGTTCTGTTGGGGGGGCTGATTGATATAGGCCTTGGACTTCTGTCATAGCAAAGGCATTATGCATAGGGATGTGAAACCACATAATGTGATGATCGACCATGAGAATAGGAAGGTGGGTATTGGTTCTTATAGATGGAGACCGAGACTGATTTAAATTGTGTAGTTACGACTTATCGATTGGGGGCTTGCAGAATTCTATCACCAGGGGACAGAATATAACGTTAGAGTAGCATCGAGGTACTTCAAGGGTCCAGAACTCTTGGTTGATTTCCAAGAATATGATTACTCCTTGGACATGTGGTCTCTAGGCGCCATGTTCGCGTCGATGATCTTCAGAAAAGAACCTTTCTTCCATGGGAATAGCAATTCGGACCAGTTGGTCAAGATCGCAAAAGTTCTTGGCACAGAAGACCTCTTCGACTATTTAGACAAATATGAAATTGAGTTGGACGCTCAGTATGACGATATTCTAGGGAGATTTCCGAAGAAGAATTGGCACAGCTTCGTCAACTCTGAGAATCAAAGATTTGTTAGCAGCGAGGCTATTGATTTCTTGGATAAATTATTACGATACGACCACCAAGTATTTACCCTAAACATTCATGTAATACAATATCTAACCTAGAATAGGAGAGGTTGACCGCGAAAGAAGCCATGGCTCATCCTTTCTTCGCCCCTGTTCGAGCCAACGAACAAGCTCAAGCTCACCACGCATCTCCTGCGATTTCATCTCCTGCCGTCTAAGTAACCCTCTTCAACCACTCCTTGGTCACACAAAATTCATTGCCATCTGTCACGATTAAGAACCGCTTCTCGCCACAACCTATGTACCCTGGACATATCAGTCGTCCATATCTTCGTTTAATCACGCAGATCAGCGTGACGAACCGAAGACTTCCCTTCACACATTATGAGCGATCGTAGATCATGAATGAAGGCGGCGTTTCCTAGGGATAATTGGTCAGTTGAGCTTGGCGTTACGATTGTTTATTAACATGAGAACTTGCATACCTCTACTCGGACTCTTCACAATGCACATTGTAGATAGCCTTCACTGATTTGTCATTGGACCTGGTGGACTCGAATCTTTAATATCTTTGTTATCTAAGATCGGACTCCTCCTGCTCACCAATCCACTAAATCCCTCCTAATATCCCTCTGGTGTATATACCTGATGCCCCGCGTACTCTAAAGACCCAACGCCCAGCCCAAAAGCATTCTATCATAAAGCACCGAGTCTCCCATTCGATGCATTAACATTACTTGCATGGGCCAACAAAAATTTACAGCAAGTAAGCGTAAACTTGCAAGCCCGACTCCACGCATCATCTTGCGTAATTCCAAGTTTGATACTGACATCCCCAATCTTCTCCCCCTCAATTCTGTACGGCAAACTAAGACCCCTTCCATTATCCGATGTCCTTGCAGATTCTCGCTCCACGAAATTACCTAATTGCTGCATACATTCTAAGAATGCTTCCATAGCAAGGTCGAATTTTCGATGCATGAATGTAAGTCCTAAGGGCATATCGCCGGACGAGTAGAGTTCCAGAATCGTTTTCTTGGGTGGCCGACTGTGGCCTCGTTGGGAGGCTGCACGGCTGGATGCGGGGGAGGGATATTCGTACCGTATTATTCGGGATGTGGAGCCCATCGGTTGGAGTTCGTAACCGTCAAATTTGAAGCCGAGTCGATCGGCAACAGTCGCGAGTAGAAGGACTGTATGGCCCCATGCAGCGTTGATTTCAGGCCAGTCAACGGGCACATTTGATAATCGACCAAGTCGTAAACCGTTGATAGTACCGAACCTGCCGTCATGACTTATACAGAAAGTATCATTGTAGACATTCGTCCTTTGAAGTTTTTCGAGTTGCTGGGAATCATGATCATACTGTAGGTTGATACTTTCACGTACATTTTGGAATTCTGATAGTTTCATCGCAAAGGCGTTTCTCTCGCTCCAGAATTTCTTTTCTTCGATGTCTAGAGCTCGAGCTTGTTCCTCTAATTCTGCTATCTCCTCATCTGCGGCGGCCTTTTCTTCCTCTAGTTTCTTCAGTTCTTCTATAGCGATTGTTTCTGCTTGTCGCGCTTTTGCTAGTTGCTCTTGGGATTCTTTTACTTCGTCGTCGGTGGGAATATCGGCGTTTACTTGCTTGAGGAATCCCACATATGCATCTCGCTCCTTTGTTGCGGCTTCGAGCCGTTTCTGTAATCCATCTACAAGCATTTCGGTACACTCGACACATATCGGGTGGTCAATATCTGACCGTGCTGATAATATCTCGAACAACCTTGCTACCCTCTCTATCTCTTGCGACATGGCTTTCCCCTCATCCTCTGTGCCATCTAGCCTTAATGCTTCCTCCTTCCCTTGAATTATTGGAGTTGTATTCTCTGGTGATCGAACAAGAGCAGGAGGAACAACTTGTGACTCTGTCAACATGACAAAAGACATAGCAGGGTTGCTCATCCCGCTCTTCATTGTATCGGACGATGCTGTTTCACTCCGATGAGGCCCAGAAAAGTTCCGCTTGAAGGTAGGGGATGCCGCATTTTGGGATACTCGATCGTAGAGTTGCTTCCTCTCCTGCGGGTATGCTGGTCGAGAAGAGGGTATATTCTTGGGTTGCTGCTGTGAAGATGCACCTATCCACAGGAGTCGATCAGTATATATAACAAAGGGAAATCTAGTAGACTCACCAACCAGCAGATCAAAAGCAGCTGGGTTTAGGTCCTCTAAGGAGCTCTCTAGCTTAAGTGGACTACGACACTTTTGGCAATACATTTTGGCGGATTTGTGAAAGGCGACGTTCCGAAGAAATAGACATTCACTATTTCCTAGTGCATATTGAATATTTCGAGATACGATATCAGCGGGCTCTCAGCATCTGGAAAGTTTCCATAGCTCCAACAAAAGGAGTGATTGTTCGAGGCTACCTTAGTCATGAAGTGGTGGTTCGCAATTAAGGTATGTATTTATTTATTTATAATCCCACCCCCAAACTCACTCGACACCACACTACTGTACCCCTCCCCGAGTCAATTTATCGCGTCAACGCGACGCGAATAGCTTCTGTCCATTAAATATATGAACTCTGGAAGAAGATGCTTTACCAAGAAACATCATTAATCAGTTCCAAAAATGGAGCCTTCACCAAAAAGGCAGCGCCTTTACGCTTCATTCAATAGCGATGCTGCGCATAGTTTCCAGGATCATTATGACGTCTACGAAACCCCTAATAGCGAATTGGATTATGAGGAGGATGCACTTATCGCAGGGAAAGAGGAAGAGAAACTGGAACAGGGAGGTGTATATGACCCAGATGAAGAATTGGAGCATAGGAGGGCGCGACTAGATCTTAATTTGAAGTCTACTTTCGAGTCTATTTTTGACAAATACGGGAGGGATTTTGATGGTATTGGGGACGAAATCGATTTGAGCACTGGGCAAATTGTGGTCAATAATGGGCATCTGTTGGCAATGCAAGACGAAAGGGATGCAGGAGATATTGTCCGACGCCGGACTAGGTTAAGAGATTTGGACCCCGATATAGACGAATTTGAAACCGCCGACGATGAGGACGAAGACGGAGATGAAGAGATTGAGGATGGAGATGGCGCAGAGGACAAGATTATGAGTGATGAAGACATGGGTGATGATATGATATTGCAGGGAATTGAACCACCACGTCGGCGGGAGCCCATTCATCATGAGCCGTCTCAGGGAACAGTATCGTCAAATACGGGCATCGCAGACAGCGAGGAGGATTTAGAGCGCGTTGGCCCAAGTAGCCCAAGTTTGACAAGTGGTTTGCCGTCGCTTTCGGAGATGTTGGCACAATTTGGTCCTCAGATGGGACCTCAGATTTTCAAATATGTCTCTCAGCAACAGCGCCAACTTATCGTTGAGAATATCGAGCCTGCATGGAGGGTTCCTGGTATTCCTTCATTAGAATCAGGAAGACGTCCTATTCCTCAAGCGGCCCCAGGGAGGCGTCCAATCCTCAAATCTGTTATTCTACAGCCAGAGCCGGAAAAATCACCGTCCCCTGATGCTGGACCTTCGGTCTGGGCTCCAGTACGTCCTCCTGGACGACGTAGAAAAGATGGGGCCGACAATGATGCCATTTTCAGAGGAGAAAATGTACTGGGGAATAGATATCATGGAAGAATGCCTTCGAAGCCTCACAGAGAGAGTCCTTTATCCAAACTCGCACAAAACTTCGGACAGCCAAGGAAACAGCGCAATCCATTTACCGCTCAAGATGATGAGGTGCTTACTGATTGGGTTGCCAAGGCTATGGATCAAGGCAAGCCATTGTCGAGCCCTTTCATATGGAAAGCGTTAGCGTCAAAGGTAATGTCTACTACCATCCCTAAGCCGCTTTACTGACCAAAAAAAAAATTTAGAATCCGCGACATACAAGCGTTGGGTGGCGGTCACGATTCAACAAGTTGCGTGAGAATTTGGACCCTGATGATGATTCCCAGCTATCAGCTTCTGGGGTCCCCTCAGAGTCTAACGACAGGCGTTATGAGGAAATCCGTGTTCGCAAATCCCGATTAGGTGCCATAAATTCTGCGTTATATTCGACACATAAACCAGACATACAGCGGCCAGCTAGAATAAGGAAGCCTGCTCAAAAAGACCATAACATTGTAAGCTGGACCGAGGCAGTGGCAACAATCGAATCCTTAGATGCTGAGTCAAATTCTGAGTATGCAGGGTTGCTTCAAGATGCAAGAAATGCTCGTTCCTCTGTGGAGATTGAATCCCCTATTTCTAGTTCTACATTTTCTCAGGAGCAACATTATCCAAAGACGATACGGCTTACCCATCAAACTTTCAGTCGCCAGCAACATAAAGAAAGCTCGTATAGGAACCAAAATGGATATCCCGAAATACTTGACTCGGCTAGGAATGAGGTTCCCAAATCAGTGGCTTCTGATCATGCGAATAATGAAGAAGAGGAAATTATAGTGGATACAGAGGAAGAACGTTGTCCACATGCGGCTTGCAAAAACTATCCAGCCATACAGTACGGGCTCCGACAGCTTCAGAATGGAGAGCCATCACCCATGGCCACCCACCTTCTTGACACACATCACACCACCCCCTTTCCCTGCGGTGAGCTAGGCTGTGAACACAAAGGCACTCATGGATATTTTAAACAGACCGACTTGGTCAATCATGTAAAAACTGCACATCCATACAATGCAGCATTACAGAGACTACGAGGCCGTGTAGGCACCGAATTATTGGAATCATCAGACAGGTTTGCGAGCTCACCAGACGCCACGCGGCAGACTCGAGACGAAGATGCCGATTATCTGTTCCCACGAAGTCCCCAAGTCAATCGCTTTCGATTCAATGGTCCACCAGTTAATGCACACAAAGATAAAACTCCGATCCCACATCACTCTGTGGAACAGACAACGCTAGCTCCAGTTTCAAATATATCAGAAGCTTCAAACACGTCTACAGGATATTTAGAAGATATACACGCACCACAGTCTGCCGTTGAACCTTGTCGCTCTTCAAATACGCCAATAAGAAGGCATCTATCACATAGGACTCGGCGTACCTTCTCTAGTTGTACGAAATCGATTACTTCGCACAACATGGCTAGGCATCTAGATGCACATGAAAGAAAGGCACGATTCTCTATAACACCAAGACCTTCTCCCAAACCAAACCAACTGCCATCGAGTTTACCCGACTCCCAGAGTTCCTCAGAACTCACCCGAAGTTTAATTCTTCAACAACCAGTCACTTCACAAGGTTCACCGAAGCAGATCAGTAGCGATCTTGATAATCCTTCTTACACCTTTTCCGAGGCTGTAGGACGCTTAGGAAAACTCTCGAGGGGCTTGTCTCAAGCACCTCGTCTTTCAGAATCGATGCCGGAGACAAACTCGAGTCCGCCTAAGCCTCAATACACGATTCCGGAAAAACCCATCCCTACTCCCAAAAATACTTCACAAGTCCGAGTATATGGAGAAGTAGTAGATTTGACCGATCTCGACGAACTCAGTCTTGGGCCCGATGAATTTGCGTTGATGTTCTCAAGACCAAAATCCGCGAATGAAAACCGGCCTATCCACCCCCAAACAGGTATCAAAATGGAAAAAAGCAATGCTATCGAAACACCTCATGTCGAACGCGCTGTGACTAGTACAAAACGGAAACGAAGAGTCTCTACAGACGAAGATGAACTCGATGAATTATGCCTTGAGCTCCCTAGGCCTCCCTCTTTCACACTTGGACTAACCTCCAGACCGGGACCCCAAATCAAGACAAAAACTGAAGCACCTCCTTCAATCACGACAGAAGCGAACATCTTCGCATCGACCATAGAAAAACCTACCCGAGAAATGAAACGCCTTAGTCTCCCGGAACCAAGCTCAAATCCAAATGGGATACACGTCCCATGTGCAAGTCATCTACCAACGCCACACTCAACTACCCATACCTTCTCCTCGCCCACGCGTCCCCGACAAATTCTCTACACACCCAGAGCAGTCAATAAGCACCTCATGGTCTTCGTAACACCGGACCATACCCCGATGAAAAGAGAGAAACCTAACACACCGCTCTTAGATCTGATGCCTAGTCAAAGACAACGAGAACGGATGAAAGAGCGGGAAAGGGAGGAGGAAAAGGCGAGGAGGAAGAGAGAGAAAGGGAAGAGAAGGGATGACACAGGAATAGTGGCCGTGAAGACGCCCTGCGGGACGATGAAGAAATGTGGCGTGGATGGCTTTACGTGTGGACGCTCGTTCTGCCTCAGGTGTGGGAGTATGGCAGTTGATGATGATGATTCTTAGGTTCGGATCGGATCAGACGGAAGGGGCAGTTAAAAGGAAAATGGAAAAGGAAAGGATTATTGATTGGTATACTGCTCCAATATTGTATTGTAATCTTATAAAACTAGGCTAGGCTAGGTCTTCGGTCAAAGGTAGATAGATGCCCAGCTTTGTTGGCTTCGAGCATTCTTCAGCCGCGTAATACAAATTCACCAGGGAAAAAAAAGGAGAAAAATAACACGCATTCCAAAAATATCGAGAAGGAAGGATATTGTGGGTACAATATTATGAGTCATATGGGTCGACTTCGGCCATGGAAGTACTATGGGTCCCATAGTGGGGCAGAAGTGGGAATAGCTTCACTTATTGCCCCTTTGGGCTCTATGGGTGAATCCGTATGATTCATATGGGCTAGCTGTGGATCAATAGGACTCACCAGGAGGCACCCCCTTGGGTACATAAGGGGGTCCTCCTCCCACCTCTCTTCTAGCCCTAGACTCAATTACAACACATTTCATGCAACTGATTCTCAACCCTAATATCATTTGATATTATCACCACCTTTGGTGATACCAACAGATATCTTTCTTATATCAGACTAATCTGAATTATTGTTATTATAACTACAAGCTATTCCATTCCACCTAAGCATAATTCACCCACCCTACGAATATTTCAAACCCCCCCGACCCCAAACTCCATCCTCATCGATCGAAGAACCATCTACCAAGTCATACAACAAACCTCTCCTAGCCAAATGAAGCACTTTCAGTTCGGCTGCTGCTCGCTTCTACTACTTTTTTCACAATGGATTGCTGTTCATATGTACATATATGCCCTCTATTCCTTACTCAGCCTCCTATCTCTTCTTTTCTTCCTCGCGCGCGCCTTTAGGAATTCTTCGTCGCGGTACTCCTCCGGGAGGTCAAAGATGCGTTCTGGCAATTCGGGCACAGAGTGCCCCCAGGCGGCTATGCTGCGGCCGCTACGTCGATGTCTTCCCAACGCGGCTTCTCGGAGATAGGGCTTTGCGAAGAAGGACTTGAACTCTTTCTCGACTGGTGGGGCCCGAGGAGGTTCGACTTTGGGTTGTTTCCCTACGGACCGAGAGGGAGTGACGGGGTCGGTTCGAGCTATGGCTTCCTCATGAAGTTGTCTCGCCGCTGAGGCATCGACGTCGCTGCAATCCGGAGGATCACCATCGCTGACATTGCCATTATCTTGGTCCCCGTCTTCCTCAGCCCCCGCCAAGGCAAGTTCTTTTTCAAGTTTTCGCCTTTTCTCCTCTTCTTTCCAGGTTCGGAACTTTTCAATGATCCCTTGACAACCCTTTATGAAATGGGCACGTGCCGGTTCATATTCCTTTTTCCTACTATCCGTGATGCCACTCACGCCCATAAGTTTAAGCCAATCAGGACCTTGTAGACCTTCCAGTAGCCTTATGACCTGATCTTTTTCATGTTTAGCTCGTCCTTTGTCCGTATTCCTCAATGCTTTCTCATGGCGTTCAGGTCGCCGATGAATCAATTCGAAGTACTCGTCTGATAAGGGATCCTCATCCCCCCCATCTTTATAGTTCGAAGTTAGGAATGAGAAATCGACTACTTTCGCATCGTATAAATCGTCAAACAGCGAATCGGGGAATGAGTTCAGAGGATATTCGTAGGCAGCGTTTTTCTTGGGAGAAGTAGGAGTGTGTTTAGTGGGGGTTTTAGCACTGTCGATAATAATGATGGGCGTCTCTAGATTCAAAATATCTAGAGTGAGGGTCAGCAACGGTTCCCGCTGGCAACCAGAGAATAAACGATAGTATTATATCTTACGATCTTCCTTGGGTTCGTTTCCTATCACCTCGTCGTATTCAGGGAAATATGCCGCCAATTCGCTCTTGAACCTCGTGCCCTCCTGCGATCGTAATTTCCGCGTTTCATTCTTTGTGCCCGCCTTAGCAGGCTGTAAGCGATCGAGTTCGTGTTTGATGCCATTGGCCACCTTCTGGTGGTGAATAGTCTGCTGTGGTTCTGGCCGTGGTGCTGGTGCTGGTGCTGGTGCCGGTGCTGGTGCCGGTGCTGGTGGTTCGATCACTGCATGTAGAGGCGCAGATGGCTGGGAAGTGACATCAACAGGCCTAGAATTGATGACGAGAGATCTGCTTTTGGGCAGACCGTTCGATCGTGAATTAATCTCCACCACAAACTTGGGCCTCTTCGCAGATAGGGAAGGGTCATCGAGCTTATCGGCGTCGCGTGCACGCTTTTTGCGATTTGTGGCCGATTGTTTTTGCCTGTTCAGGGGATTGTTGGGGTTGAGCGCGAGGTTCGCGACGCTGCGTGTACGTCTCGTGAGGAGGCCTTCAGTTCTGCTGGAAGACCGGGTGGAAGGAGACGCCATTGACCGTGTGAGGATCGCAGTTCATCTTTCTGCGACTGGGTGTGGGTGTGGGGGTGTCGCCGTGCCGAGTGAAGGAGAGGAGAGAGGTATAGACAGATTGACCGCGGGTTGGTGTTTGTGGATTGTATTATTCCTCGATTTGCGGTTGCGCTGCGCTCCAGTGATGCTTAGCGATCGATGGGCTCTTTCAGGCAGAGCGAGGTTACTGTGAGGAAGGCGACATGGGCAGCACGGGAAGTCTCAACCAGAAAAGCTGTGTTTACAGTGCTGGAAGGTATGTCAGGTTGATCTATTTGACGGAGCTTCGGTCATGAGGGTGCGTTCTTTTCTATTCTTTTTCTTCTTCTTTTTTGGGGGTTTCTTTGTTGGTGTTATTCTTGTTACAACCCCTCCCGCCTATTATTTCAATATCGTTGCGATACGATGCCATACGAGGATAGAAGGGGACATTTTCACAGCGTGCGACATCGGCCACAATGGTTCTGCTAGTTATCTTGACGTCACGAAATAAGGCTCAAGCTATGGAGAAAAAAGTCTTATAAAGCTGGTAGATTGATCAAGCGGTCGCCAGCCTCTACAAGAAGAGAAGAATAGACGCTGTCCGCCTCAAAACGCCGCAATATCCCAGGGTATCATTCATATACGCCAAACCTTCATTATACGTCTCCTCGGTCCTCCAGAGATCCACCAGTTCATTAACATCTTCTGCTTCTTATCCAGGACCCCTCATACATGTATTCCTTCCCGTCGACCAGCCCAGACATTCTTACCGTTCCTGCAAATTACTCCCTCGGCTTGGCCATAAAGCTTGGGTTCGATATGTTCGTCACTTCAAGAGTCTTCATCCTTTTGCTGCATTTTCTTTCTTGTTGGGTTCCTCTTTTCGCTTCGGCGCCACTTCCGGTTCTTTGCCTTTATGGTGAACGAGACCCTTGACAAAGCTTTTGCCTTTGTCCCGTGTCTTGATATAAGTTTCTAGTCCGACGAGGACAGCATATGCGCGGGAGATCGAGAGGTGGCTCATATCTGCCCCTTCTTCTTTCATCGACGCGACAAATGCTTTAAAGTTGGAGGCTAGAAAAACGGTTAGGAGGGCTATCCACCAACTCTCGATTCTGGAACATACCTGGTGGTCTATAATGTCCACTCAAGGGACTCAGTTTCACAAGGCGCCCATTCTCAATTTTGATGAGCCCGGCTGCACATACTCTGGAACCGTGTAAAAAGGACGAGTGTTGGAAAGCTCCAGATTTCTTGATCCCAACGTAAAGTCGGAAACTTGTGTCCGCTACGAAAATCCAGGTATTTTTCTGAACGGCCCCTCGAAGTAGCTTGTCGAGCATGGTAGCCACTGAAACGTGCTTGACTTTCTTCACTCCTGTCGATTTTTCGATGCCTGTGGCCACGTACTTTCTTCCATGCGTTGAGTCGTTCTCGTTGTCTGTTGACTCTTGAGAACTAGATGTTCTGAATTCATGTTCGGCCTGAAGTCCAATGGCTGCTTCTTCTAAAGTGGGAACATAGGCCGGCGTATTATCGGTATCTGGGACAATTCCGTGGATGCTGTCTTTGTACTTTTCAGTAGTATCAATATACGCTCCATTTTTCGCCCAGCAAAATTTCCCTTCCTTGTCAATCTTTACCAGGTAATGCCACCTTTCTTCCTTCGAAAGATATCTGATCCGTTCCCGATCCAACGTCTCTCTCGTACACCCGGCACATTCGAGAGACCTCCCCTCGCCATAATCCAGCCAATAGAAAAAATTTTCCTTCGTATCAGAAGCCTTCCATTGCTCATGGTATATTCTCAAATTCAGGCCATATCGATGTTTCACATCCACAATTTCGAGGAAATATTGCAACTCCATGAGCTTCGCAGCAGCCATTCTCTTCTTCCTTGCTTCCGCTTTTCGTTGCCTCTTCTCTTCTAGTGCTTGCTCTGTCAGACCCTCCGTCTCCTCCGTCTCATAATCCGAGTCCTCGTCACCACCCGCTCTCCTTGTGATCAATCCGATTTTCTTCCAATTTTGTCTTGCTGTCGAGATATTTTTCGAGATATCACTCGCACTATCTGCCTGCGAACCATCCTCCACAATGCCCGTCTCCACTCTCGGTCTGGGCTGTGTCAAGTCCTTATATCTGGCCTCTTTAATCACTTCACTCCACCTCGAACTCGGATCCAAACTCAGTCCCTCCAGCATTCTCCTCTCTCGGTGCCCTCTATAGTGCCTCTGGATCAACGCCACGGCTTTTGCCCTCTCCTCACTCGACAGTTCATCACCCTCCCTATTTTCCGCCCTCTTCATCGAATTAATTTGCTCTCTCTGCTCCTGCACAGTATTGATCCTCTCCATCGTCCTGGGTGTTGGACAGTTCAAACTATCCAAATATTCCCTGTGACTCCGCGAGCTCCCAATCGACGACGCAATGATGGAAATCTTACTATCGCGTTTAGAGTTCTGATAAGTATGCTGACACTTCGACTTCTGTCGGGGCGAATTGAAATACGAGGAACGAGATCTGAAGGATGGACGAGGCGAGGGGGAGTTATACGTCGAGGGTGTGGCGATGTTGGTGTCGGTATCGGTATCGGCATCTCCAGCACGAATATGCGTTGGTGAGGCACAAGCTGGTGGGAATGACGATAACATGGCGTTACCGTGGGTAAGCGTCCTATCGCCGGCAGGCAAAGCCACTTTACCTCCCTAATCCTAGATGTCGGCAACGAATATCATCAATCCAGAGAAGAAAACTTTTAATGGGAAAGGCAATGGTTTGTGTAAGTGAGCAGATATATGGGGGGTGGTGCAAGATTTCCCACTGCCTAGTTTAACCTGACCCCATCTCGCGTTGGTGGTCGAGGAGGGTCATGGTCTGGACCGGGTGAAGTTTATGTATGCACAGATCTAGGCGATCAGGTTGGTGTGAAGCTACGAGCCTCGGGGATATCTCTCCTGGATGATTCGCAGTATTATCACCTTCGGCCCACATACGTATGGTGCCCGCCGCCGTGTCATGATGGGCGCTGCGGGTTGTTCATGGAAAAGGTATACTGTACCCACCAGCCACAACATATCAAGCTTTGGGGCATTGCGACGGCTTCAGCCACAATGACACCTGTGGCGCACCGTTCTGCCCTACCGTACCCGTACCCGTACCCGTACGTGTACGTACGAAGCCTATGATACAGCAGCACCGCACCTTGTGGAGGCCCGCTGGCGTATATTTGGGAGGTAGACCGGCCTCTCTTGGCTCAGGTGAGTCATTGCTGTAGCCAGCCATTGATGCGGCCGTTCTATATTTATGGGTTCGAGATACATGATGGATGGATGGATGAATGCATGAGGCTCAAAATCTGGTGGGCTGATGTCAGAGGAGAGCTGAGACGAGATGTGAGGAGATGGGTTGGGTGAGTTATGGACATGGTATATATAGTATTAAGTCGTAGATTGATAGCTCTCTCTCTCTCTCTCTCTCTACAATATTGCGTATACAAGATTTAGATAACTCGATAACAAAACATCAATTCCAGGCGCCGATGCAACGCTCTTTCTTAGTCGTAACGCCGTCCAAAAAATACTTTTTCTTCCTCTCCCATATATCTATCCCTCATGTAGGAGTGGGTGTAGCGGTTCGATGAATCATAGATGCAAATGACGCCCCCTTATAGATTAATGAGAAGGGCATCTTCTCTCCCCGAATAGTAATTATCGCCTATAACGCGCTCAAATTTTGAAATGAAGAGATGGCCCGCTCAATCGAGTCTCTTCCCATTCGCAATTCCATTCGTATGTCCATTTGTAGTCCCATTCGAGCCCATAGTCTTCTCCTTGTTTGCAGCCTGCTGAGCCGTAGGTATCGTCAAACAATTGATACCCAGGTAATCGCAAATACTATTGATAACCAAGAAAGCCCATCTGAAGTAGGCGATCAGAGCGAATGCAAAGTAAGCGCGAAGATACCAGAGTTCAATAGCGGGATGGATGGCCGGCAGACCGAATCTTGGTAGATTGCCGATCACGGCACCGCCTACAAGTGGATGTAGCATGACGGTCCAGTAGGGGAAGGGTTGGTGTGTCAAATGGGCCAAAATAATTTTGGTAGTCATTCTACCGAAAACGAAGGACATGGTCAGACAGAAGAGAACCAGATGATTTTCGGTCATCAACGTCGAGTAGGGAGAGTAGAGCCACGCGCCTATGGAAAAGGTAAAGACGACCATTGGAGCCCATTCTAAGAAGACTGGTAAAACTGGGAGGTTATTCTTTCTTCTTGCGTTGACAACGTTGATGACACACGCGGGGAGATGAGCTGTTAGGAAGGAGGTCAAGAGTATAGGTACCCATAGATCTCTGACAGAGTAAGAGCCGAAAAACTCATGATATCCGAGGAAATAATGATGGCCAACCAGATCCGTAATTCGGTGTGTCCAGATGTCCGGGCCATAATATCCGGATAGGATCATAATCGTACACGCCAAAATAAGCCCTTCCGTAGGCCCATTGAAGACTCCTAGGTAGAGGGTGTGCGTATGATATGTCTCCCATGTCGAGAAGTACATCGGGAGACACGGGATGAGTGCCGTGAAAACGCCTGCCTTTGAACATCCCAATCCCATAGCCGCTGTCTCGCACAAACTTCCAAGAGTGCAGTTCAACGAATCGATTCCGTGGTCGAACAGTTCTCCTAGTGGGCTCGACGTTCCAGTTCTTCTTGCTTGTTTCCCGTCAACATTGTCCATGGTAGAGTATGCCCAGAGCCCGAAAGCGAAACTGTAATATAGCCATGATGGCCCCTATAGAAATTCAGCTAGTGTCCCTTTATTTATTCCACGATTTCAACGTACCGGTCCCACCAAATCCGGCATGAAAATTACGAGACAGATAACATTTGTCAAGATGAAGAGAAATCCCAGCAGGGTTATTAAATTCGGTGCGAGCCATAGAGGCAGAAGTTCGACGAAACCATTCCACTAAAAACTCTCAGCAAGGGTTCAAGGTAGGTCGGGTACGGGTTCAGCGCACATAATGTTTGAGGATATAATTCGAAATCAGAGATTTGTCGACGCTCGAATACTTGTATGATTTCAGGTGAACGAGAGCCTCTTCGGACACGCACTCGTGTGCAGCCTGTTCTACATTTACCAAAGCCATCAGCGAGATGATCTTTCAAAACTTGGGTCGATATAGGACAAGCAGCCGATACATACTTTTCGAAGGGGCCATAGGAGAAGTCGGTGTAGTGACAGGCTGCGGCAAAAGGGAGGGGGCTTGCGGAAGCTTCACCGCAAGCAGATCTGAGGGACGAATATCGAAGAGGGTAGCCGGATTGCGCTCCGGGCTAGGCGAATAAGCTGGCGTCAGTGAAGATTTCTGTGCAAAGTTTCGAAGACTTCGTGCCGCGGAAGCATGGGAAAATAAGTAAGAACGTATTCACGCGGTTATTAGGTTTATGAATGCCTGTTGGTACAGGGGGGTTCCGATCATTTAGCACGTGCAAGGGTTCTTGGCTAAAACTTCCATCTCACCTCCATCTCAGGAATCCTGCTTCCCTGGGAGTACACGGGTATTATCTTCGCAATAGCCTTCCTTTACACGAGATGGTCGGCGGAACTCTTCATTGGTACACATAGATACAGTGCATCGGGTTGGCCCATGAATGTCTGCGCTACCATTGATAATCGGTTGCTTCAGGAGTAACACCAACCTCGGCAGAATTTGGGCCTCCAATGATAATTATAGAATCAAATATTGGAGAGTTTGAAAGGGCTTGTGGTTTGGGAGTACCCTTTTTTATTTCAATTTACCCTAAAAGCTTTCCTTGGGCCACCATTATCGATATTAAGATGTAGCGTTCCGCTCGTCAATTCAAGTCAAGAAACTCCAGAATGCTAATACAAAACACATCCAAATCCTTCGCTAAATCAAACCAGATGTTGATCGAGAAACCCGGGCGATAGTCAAGATCAGCCCTCTAAACAACTAAAGCAAACCCTGCGAAGAGACTTGCGAACACAATCGCAAGACCATAGCTACGTCCGATATCGAGGGCAGCCTGGGCAGCACTCTTGCTACCAGTTGAGGAAGACGAGGAGGCTGCGGTAGTTGCAGCAGAGCCGGCAGCGCCACCAATTCCCGTAAAGACAGTACCAGCAGTAACAGTAGTGCTAGCTGCTGTTCCTGTGGCGGGCACAGTAGAGCTTGTCGTAGTGTTGACTCGGGTTGGATTCTGCGCCCCACACGGATGATCATCTCTGCAAGCACTTTGGCACGCCGTGGCTCCGTCGCAAGCCGCCACGCATTCGTTTCCGTACTCGGTGCATATGAAATAAGGAATCGTTTGAGAGAATTCCGAGGCGTTGGGGCTCATTCCGTTTCCGCAAACGCAATCGTAGGTAAGGGTAGTCTGTGGAATTTATCTGTTAACTTTGGACTGGATTATTTGAAAGCGTTTACATACAGCATCACAGTCATTGGCTTCTGTAGTTGATGATTCCCCTGGGAGTTGGAGGCAGAGCAAAGGACAAGATGTCAATTGTGACTGACACCATTGAGCTAGCGATCATCAGTCAGTTAATTCAGATCCTCAATGCGAGGCACCTACAGCGTGTGGACAATGGGACGTTGTTAGGGTCAATGGTGTATTGAGCCCGAGCACTGAGACTGAAGAGGGCTGCGGCCACGATGGCAAAGGATGTTTTGAAGGAAGGCATTTTATGTGCGGCCGAGAGGTTGAGCTAGGAGCGAGTTGACCAGAGTTTTACCTAAATATCTGCCGGAGAGCGTCAGATATATTCCGTCTTATGGCATGTAGCCTTAGGTGTCCCATTAAACCCGTCGGATACTTGACTTCTCGTACACTCGGGTGGGAGATGTCTCCGGAATGCAGCAATGTAACGAATGGGAAATAGCATACCTTGCAGAGAAATTGGGCACGAAGGGGGGGGTTGAGAAGGAACGAGAGAATTCTCAACAACCAGCACCGACGATGACGATTACTATTAGAAGTTCATATAGTTAAAAAGAGAAAGCGAATGTGTGATGAATTGCAACAACGACGAAATCAGATCGATAGATGGGATGTTGAGGGCGGAATGCAGGAAGAGAGGACGGCAAACCCTTAATGGAGACGGCCAAACCTGGAGAGAGAGCTTAGACCACGGATCTAGCTCGAAGCAGTTAAGCATGTGGGCGATGGGCCAACCAGAGGGGAGAGCCAACCCCCCAGTCCCGTCGCATCGTGCGAGCTCTGGCGGACAGAAACTACCAAGACCCAGTGCCTGCTCGACACCCCCAACTCGAGGCGTGCTGGATGCTTCGTATCATGGGCACGTCGTGCATACTTTTCCTGCCATCTCTCGTATTCCTCGACCCAGATACTCAGATGCCGCAGGTGGGTGGTCACGACAACCATCGTGGTGTTGTCCCGTCCCACGGTTTTACGAGCGCCCCCTCCTTGTCGGCAGATGAAAGGATTGGTGAAATTACCTTGGGCGATTTGCGTGGCTAATCTGGGACAGAGTAAAGGCGCGGTAGCGGGTCCCGGAGCCGGGCGGTCTTCGTCCAGTATCAGGATAGCTGTGGTCTGCCTCTACAGTATACAGAAACCCTCTGCAAAGAAACGTGTAAAGCAAAGAAAGTTAACGCCAAGAACGAGAGTGTGCTTGGGCCCGAATAGGTCGGAATCATGTGACTCTGGTGGCAGCCCAATCAGTTTGGGTCCAAGCGCCTGAATGTGGCAGGGATTCCGTGAACAAGCTTTCTTTCGGTTGAGGATTGGCGACCTCGACCAGAATTCCTCGATTTGCGACTCCCCAAAAGCTAAGGTAGTTGAACGAGATCCTGTGTCGTGTTGTGGGCACCGCCATGACAGATGGATGGAGTCGATCCAACCTCCACGAACTAGCAATGGCATGATGAACGGCCACATTCCCAGCGTGAACACAATCCGCGTCGATACCACGAGTACGTCATCAAGCAAGATACCAAAAGCAGAGAATGGAGAGAATGCGAGATCTTCTGTTACTTCCCCGATCACCGCCCCTCCGTACTGGGTCCAGTCGCATCAACGATCCGTGTCGAATATCTCCGTCGAATCGATTGCGGCCGGTGGGATACGGCTGCTGGATAATACCAGCCCCGATGTGGAAGATTCAAAGAACAAAGCGTGCTGGGCGAAATGTGTGTATATCGAGGATCATGTCGTGATCAATGGGAATAGGACTGGCATTGGATCATTCGTAGTTTGGAACATTACTGTCGAAACTTTACGTGTATGTTTTTCACGACGAGGAAAAGAGGATAGTGGCTTACGCGTACATCAGGGTGGTACCATGTGCATCCGAAAACGATACTCAGAATTCGATGACTTACGACAGAAGTTACTACAGACTTTCCCAAACTCGGAGGCTGCTATGCCGGAGTTGCCGCCGAAGAGCTTGATATCAAAGTTCCGTAAGAAGTTTTTGGAGAATCGGAGGGCGGGGTTACAATTCTTTCTTAAGTGAGTTTGATAACAGATACTCAAGTTCAAAATTATACTTACAGGATATTCAGTTGCATATTATTGAATCCAGAGTTCTCTGGTTCTCCAGTTCTAAAGGAATTTCTTTTCGAGTAAATATCTATCCATGGATGAGCTTGCATAATGTATGTACATGGCGTTTTGGTTGGTGATCCGAGGTTTGGATATGGGAACGCTTGGACATAATTTATAATAAGATACCTCGATACGATAAATGCTATCATCGCTAACGAATTTGGCTGGATCTAAAGACTGCTCTTTTTAAGGGGTCATTGATACTACCAAGCGAATCGCAATACAGCTGAGCTACCAGGAAACTTTGGGCGATATCTGACTGAAATTCTGTCAAGTCCTCCATCCTCCAAATTCAATTGGGACCAGTTGTACTCTTCTCTACCGACCTATGCTTACTCTATCACGTGCAAATAACGCCATCCCCTCCATGCACGTCATCAACCATTATTTATATATAACCCCCCTCTTCAAACTGAAACCCGCATTTCCTCAATCTCATTCCTCAGTCGACAATTTCAGCAATTTCAAAATGGCACTGGCACCCAAATTCGCCGGCCACAAGTTCGCAGCAAGCAATACACCAACCCTCCACACTCTTGAGCTCTATCTCGACTATGTTTGCCCCGTATCTACCACCCCACCCCCCTCAGCACGATTCCCTAAACTCACCCTCCCCCCAGTATTCCGCCAAAATGTACGCCACAGTACATAATCACGTCTTCCCATTGATCCGATCGACGTACGGCTCGAAACTGCAAGTCATCTTCCGGCAGCAGATCCAGCCCTGGCACCCCTCCTCCACGCTAGTCCACGAAGCCGGCGTCGCGGTGCTGAAAGTAGCGCCGGAGAAGTTTTTCGATTTCTCCAAGCTACTTTTCGAGGAGTCGAAGGGCTTCTACGATGTTAACGTGGTGAATGAGACGCGGAATCAGACGTATAAACGCTTGGTGCAGATCGCGGGGAAGGTGGGCGTGGATGAGGGGAAGGTGGGGGCGTTGTTGTGGATTGCGGATAAGGCGGGCGAGGATGGGAGTCTGAATTCGGGGAATGGGGTTACGGATGAGTTGAAGGTTTTGGTCAAGATGAATAGGTTTGTGGTGATTTCTCTTTTATGGGGACATGCATTGGGTGAAGGGGGCGGCGAGGGGGGGATTTAGAAAGGAAATATGCTAATCTGTGGATAGGTTGGTGGGGATCCATGTCACGCCTACGGTTGTCTTCAATGGGGTTGTGGAGAACAGTATCTCTTCCAGTTTTACGGGGGAGCAGTGGGAGGAATGGCTGAAGAAGAATGTGGTTTGATGAGAGTTCATGAATAATGAGGATATGCTTTCCTGTCGTCCTGGGAGCTTAGGAATCAAAGTAAACGACCTAGAAATGCTAATAATGAATGGATATGTTGAAATATTCGGGGGCTATAAGTCTGTATTACATAGTTACCATGTACATCCAATATTTCAACTCATGTCGGACTGCGGGATTTGGGGCCGGGGGTGGTAAGCACTGCGAGGTGTGTTACCACCCCCGTTTGGAATATATTAATTTTCCTTCAGAATCCGAGGGTTTGTAAGGGGCATGAGTGACAGGTTCTCTGTTTGAGGTTGATTTAGATCAGATGTACCTAGAAGGTCCCAATCTCTAACGTCGCTCACGTATAAATCTACTGCAGGGGGATGACGGGGTAAATGTTTGATATCATGAACAGGCCCTGAGACCTAGATTCCAGCACAGTTCTACCTGTAACTCTGGAGGATTGCAGGTCTCCTGTACTTTGAAATGGAATGAGATGAACAAGATTGTTCGACGGCTGGCCATATGATCACTAGAATGCTAGCTTTTAGGATCTGGGAATGGCTTTCTGGGGAGGATTGCGGGAGCATGTTGAAGCTACTGGTCAGATCTTACTACCCACAGCCCTTGAAAAAGAAAAAGACAAGATTATGAAATACGGGCTTCGAAAAATCCTTAACAGTAATAAGCTAAATTGATAAATTGATAAGGAATAGACGTAGTTCTCGGGAGGATATCCGAGGTCAGAGCAAGGGATCTGGTCTTGGTGAAGGATTCGAGTATTCGTCCGAACGACAGGCGGAAAGGATTGCATCCATACTTACGACATTAGTGCGGCACTTGTCTTCTTTATCCCTTTGCTATTCTCTATCCGAAAGTAAATAGTATACTGCAGTGCAAGAGGGCGCCAGGTACGATAAGCTTTTGAAACTCAAGCTTGGGTCGGGGGTCGGGGTCGGGGTCGGTGCCAGTATAATCCGTATCGCCGTGTCGCGGTAGTTTCAAGACTCCGTGCATTGAGGGGCAGACCTCCTGCATCTGAGAACGACATATATGTATAAGGCGAGCTGAACCAGCCAAGGCACGTTTGGCACGACGACCGCCCGAGAAGTCCCGGGAATACCGCGGGTTCCACGCGCCTGCTTTCAGTCATGTCCAGGTCGTTCATGAGGTCTGCCGGTTTTGATTGGGTTTGGATGGGCCTACGTGAAACGCATCCTTCGAGAGCACCATGATTAGGCGCCTGGTCGAGTGGCTCAAAGGCGTGGCAAATGCGGCTCGAGGGTGTGTTCGCATCCGCAACACCACTCCTTCGTTCGCCTTCGCCTTCCCCTTCCTGGGTTGTTGTTCTTCGTCCTCGTTTCTATTTTGAAACACCTACCTGCCTGGCTGCTGCCTCAGCCTTGCCAAGTCTGATCGGTCTCTCAACGGCAGTCTGACGACGAACCCCCCCCCCCCCCCCCCCCGTGGCAGCAAGTGTGTGCCATGTCGGAGCATCTGTTATGGATGGGGAATGGAATGAATACAAATGTCCCGTAGGTCCCAGCCCCGTTCCTTGTCGTGCATGTACCGTGATCCTGCTCCAGTCTTCGATTCACGGAACCACTTATACTGATTCTCCTCGCCGAGAGGGATTTGTCCGTCTGGATCCTGTGCCTCTCGTTTCCTGATTTCTATTCCCGTACTTAAGTCTCGCACCTCTCTTCATCCCAGATATTTTGCTTTCCGTCGAATTTCTTGCTCTGTCTCTGGTGTCTCCCCGCTGCCTACCCAGACGTCTACATGTGGGCGTCATGTTCTTCAGAGGTTTTCCAGGTGCCTCTCTCCTGTTGGGTTCGGTGACTCTACTTGCGGCTCTTGTTGCCTCCTCCGCCCCGACCCAATGTTACCTCCTTGATGGAAATCCCACCAATGCATATCGATGTGATAATTCAACCACGGGGCATAGTTCTTGCTGCGCAATTGGAGGCACATGTTATTCCAATGGGGTGTGTGCGCAGTTAAATGGTCTGGTACAGGATTATCTGAGAGTTGGATGCACAGATCCTACCTGGGATGATCCAGCTTGTTTGAACAAGTGTACGAATTGTAAGAGCAGGCGTTCTTGCAGGTTCAGGTGTATAAAGTTCTAATAATCTTATAGATGCACCTCGTTCAATAGCGGGGATTAGGTTTTGTGACGGGACGATAACTACCACGGATCAATAGTAAGCTCTCTTTTATCACGCTCAAACGTGAGGTGCTAATATGTGTAGCTGCTGTGACAATGGAACGTCAGGCGTGGGCTCATTTCAATGCTGCGGTACACCTTCAAGTTTATTTACAATGGATCCAATCGCAACAGAAGTCGGAATAATTCCAATCAAAGCTGTATCGGGCTCCTCTTCCTCCTCCTCCTCCTCCTCCTCCTCCTCCTCTTCTTCATCCTCAACATCATCGTCGTCAACATTCTCCGCCTCTACGTCCTCTACCGCAGCAGCAAATTCAGTCAATACTGCAGCCTCCGATACATCCTCCTCAGCAAGCGCCACCCCTAGCTCCTCCGGAAGTGACCTCAAGGCTGCGGCAATAGGTGCCGGAGTCGGGATTCCTGTCGGAATAATAGCCCTCACGACCCTAGGATATTGTATATTTAGGAAACGAAAAGCATCTCGAGCTGCTCAGCATTCTCAGATGATGCAAAAAAAGTCTCCCGCTTACCCGCCATTTCCATATGGTGCAGGAGCAAATAAAGCCGCAGGCTACGAACCAACTATAGGATCAGCGGCGTCTACGATGCACAGTTATCCTGGAGTATCGCCACATTCATATACGCATGCGGACAGAGTGTATAATGGCGGATATCCCGAATATGCGGGGGGGCCGATGGCCATGGGTATGCCTATGAGCACGCCCATGACGGCAGGGCATACCCCAATGGAATACCCAGGCATGCAGAAGACTTATTTCGAGCTTGAGATGCCGTACCACGTCCCAAATCAGAGAGCATATACCTCTCCCCAAGAGCTGCACACACCGCCCACGAGACCAAATGCGACCCCCCTGCTTTACCCGCAAGAATTGCACTCCCCGCATAGTGGAAATAGGATCTATGAGATAGGCCCTTCGAGATGAGAACACGAGGGTTGGGGTTCTGTATATGTATATGTATATATTGCAAATTTCAGGGCTGTAGGGGGGTTTGAAAAGGCGAGGGAAAACGTCTGCTATAGAGGAGTTCGTCTTCTTCCATCATCTATATAACTAACGGCTTGGTACGTGTAAAAGATGGGGAAATTTTATGTATGTATATAGTTTAATCTTCTCTAGAAAGCTAATCTTCAATCGAATGAAAGAGAAAAAACATTTGAAATTACCTAGCATATCTCTTCTGGGGTTCTGGGGTTGCTGATTAATGTTTGCTGAGGATGATAGCGGGATATATGAATAATAATAATAATAATAATAATAATAATAATAATAATAATAATAATAATAAGTGATATTTTTGAGATGAAGCTATGTTGAAAAAGAATAGATTTTTATAATACCATCTGTTTATATCGTTCACTTGCTACTACTTGTATCAGACAATAGTCTTTGATTGTACGAGTAGATAAAAAAATCTCGCCAGTTAAAATACAATGTTCTAACGCCACCATCCCAGAGCAAAGCCCATGTAATGTAATCATTTTCCTCCCGCAAATAGTACAGTACAGCTCCATTGCCTATCTCGCCTTACTAGAAACACCAGCTCCTATGACACCAGGTAACTTCTCTTCGCCGATACTATACATCATTCCGATAGCCCAGGAGATAAGCCCAACCATCACGGCGGAGAACATCGAGATCAGCCAGAAGGGTGAACTGATGTCGATTTTCTGACATGCGGCTCCTCCCCATGTCGTTGTCACGTTGTAGGGAGCTCCGGCGCGAGAAAATGTTTCGGTAGTAGTGAGGCACGCGCAGGAGAAACAGCCGCGTGTTGCATCGGGTTTCTGGCAGGTGCCATGGGAGGAACAGTTGTTTGTTCCGGCCATGCAGGCATCGATGGAAGTGAAGCATCGTGGAACGACGCCTCTTATGGGTTCAAGTGTCCTATTCGATGCGATTATATTGCTTGAAGTGGAGAGTGGAGAGTCGGCATCGGTCATGGCCTCTTCGAACTGTCTGCGGTCCAGTGGGACCTGGGATGGCATCTCATAGGATCCGTAGACGTTTGAGGAACTCTTGCTGGTTGATGATTCGGGTACGAATACTACCATGGCGTTCATATCTTCCGACTTTGAGAATCCAATCAATAATTCTTGGATCAGAGCCATGGATGAAGCATCACTGGGAACATCCTTTGATATTGTCAATAATTGGAATATTTGTAGTTGTAATAGCTCTTACCTTCTTGCCCATTTCGAAATGGATTATCTTCTGTCTCGACTTCCAGCATTCATCGGCTAGTGGGTTTATCGCATTCAATAAAGTACATGATGTGCTCCCCCTGCTAACCTGCTGGTCCAAATCTTTTGCTAACTTCTTGTTCGATGAAGTCGACGGTGACTTCGAGATTGTAAAAGCGGGTTGATATGATGACCAAGTGTTCAAGGTCTGCTCTGTTGCTCCATCTACAATCATCACCAACTCTGATGGCTTACTCTCCGCCAGGTCCGGAAATAATGGTTCGCTAGGGCCACCAAATTGATTGATATATGAAAGTGTATTCTCACTTGCGCCGTTCAAATCATGGTATCGAGAAACACCCAGACGTTGGGCGAAGACGAGCCGTGCCTGTTCTGGAGAAAGTGTTGGAGGTTTCGAGGTGTTGGGCCGTTGTTGTCCTTGGAACAGATAGACCGTCGCATCTGATGCGGCAGAAGCTGCCCCAGCCAGCACTGGCAATATCAAGCTTGTTGAGAGCCTCATATTATCGCAACTGGATATCCACAGATTGGTGCTCTGGAGTGACGAGGTCCCTATTCACAAGCTGGTGATAACGTCTTGGAGCTTAAGCGAGATCGGTGGCGCTTTACTGTAAATAGAATTCTGCCGTCCTAGACATTAAGCAAGATCGCAACAATATGTCTCATAGGAATCGCCCTCAAAATACAAAGTTCTGATGTCTGCAGAGACTCCTTGGCTACCTTATTATAGTGAATATCTCAGTCCGCACAAAACCAGATTCCAGGGCTCGCCAGCCAAGGCGAGCCTTGAAAGGACCTCACCATGTTTCGTTTCATGAGAGTTCTCTCTACGAGCAGATTGCCTATGCGAATAGAATCTCAGGCCCAGAGAGGAATACATCAGCCTATTCAGAAAGTCAAATTTGCAAGACCCCCTGCGTGGTCGAAGTGGAGGTAGTTTGCCCTCAGCGCATCCTTAGTTGGAAGTATACTGACCACGGCCTAGGCAGATAGTATGTTCCGGCGTTGCGTTCTATCTTAGCTATGAGGTCTACTGTCGTCTCGTTCTAGAGCCCCTCGGGGTCGCTGCAGAAGAAGCCTCCAAAATCATCTCTAAGGAGAAAGATGAGGAAGAGGAAGATTCGTCGCTATTCCTCCCTTTTATTGGTACGACCAAGAAGCTGCCTTCTCAACCATACAGCGGAAGTGATCCAGAGTGGCAGGAGTTCATAAGAATCAGCAAAGATCATGCGCTTGCTGATCGCATGAGGCGTTAGTTTTCATGTGTTTTACTTTGTGACCAATATTGACGATGCTTTAGACGATCTTGCGGACATTGTCAAAACCATTGCAGAACGTCACAAATTGTTGACGGCTAGGTGCGGAAATGGCATGGGGACAAGACGATTTTGGCTTGATTTAGATTTCCCACAGCATCCACCGCCGGAATTTGAGAGATCGGGGTAAGTCTTTAGGTCACATAGCTGACATACAGCTAACACATGCAACCAGAATCGAAATCACAGACGACGGTATATATTGGACCACGAAGCCTATAGACTCGTTGACAGTATCGAGGATACAGCAGGCGATATGGCCGTCGGCATTACTTCAGTCTGCATGGAGCTTTACTAAAGTACTAATATCCGATGATGTGAAACGTTTAGCTGGCATACTTGGAATTCAGCCAACCACCCCGCCACTTTCTATTTCGCAGTTACTAGAATTCCGAGAGAAAGCCATCAAAGGATCTGTCCATGGAAAAATTTTACCTCCTCAGGAGCCCCAACCAGTTGATGAGGCAAAAAAAGGTCTTGACTGCTGCTCCCACAGATCCCACCTACGAGGAAAAGGTGAAAAAAGCATCTCAAATCTTGAACAATCATTCGTCCCCAGGACATCCTGTCACTTGGGCATTGCAAGCCCATTTCCACAAAGCCGTCACCGCTTTCAAAGCCAAACTCCAACAGACTTGGAAGCCTGCTTCAAGTTACCCACCACGAGGATGTGTCATGGTCTCTGGCTTGGTGGAACTAGATGCTCCTCGAGCATGGCTAGTCTTCGACGTAAAGGCAGCATGGGACCCGAAAATTAAATCATATGATTACAGAAGCATGAGTGTTAGTCTGAGAAGGATGCAGATGAAGAGTCAAGCCCCATTGGGCAGAAACTGAGATTGTCTACGACAAGATTGCTTTAGGGAGGCGTCAATGATTGGCATTTTAATTGTAGGACTGGGCTTGGGGCGTCCAGGTTAATTTGGTGAGTTTTGCGTGTTGGGTTATCCGGTAGAGAATTGATTTATTATAACTCTTCCTTGCATGGAACTAGCTTGCATTCTGAACTTGAAATCAATGGTCTGCATTATAACAACACATGCCACCTTGACTACTTTGATGGAAAGTTCCATTCGTACTCTACGTTGCTGGCAATCATTATCTTTGCATTTCGTCTCACCTTTGTCAAATATACCCATGCTCTCAATTTCTGCTATGATACACTTTTATCCCGGATTTAAATCCACTTTTACAAATGTAGAATCTGCGAATGCGTTCATCCCAAGGATTTGATGCATATCGTATCAAAGGGGATATAAATTCCCTACTAAAGTTAAAGGCTTCAACGATTTGGTCCTTTATCTATGTACTGCGCTTCTATCAGGGCTGAGGATAACGCCATCTGCCTCCTCAAAGTTTAATTGATCTCGGTAAACCCTCTTCTCTGTTTTGGCTTCTTGGTTTCGCTCTCCCGTGTTGTGTTTCATCTCTCCTAGCACTTACTCTCTATGAGAAGGATGGTAGTGATATTTTGAAGTGGAGATGGGGTTGAAGTATGCCGTCGATTGGCTCCAAAATTCATTGGGTCTAGGGGCTTTCAAGTGTCATTTGGGTGGATATTAAGGAACTTATAAGTCTCTATGTTCCCACTAGACTGCCAAACTTTTAAGCAGCAATGCAATTGCTGCATCAAATTTCATTCCAAAGCCCCAAGGTATCCTAAAGCCCGAAATTTTCGTTCTACCGAATGTGACTTCACTTCTGAACAAATTTAGTATTTGGGTAAAGCAGTTTTTCAAAGTTCTGCTTTGTGTGACTTACACCAAACTACAAATCTTCATTAGTATTTAACAATAGTAGTTCAATAGGGATTGAGGTCGAATTGGTTCTATACAATGCCCATTCACAACAGATGAAAGTCTCCTATTGTGGTGCGGGTATTGTTCACCTATTGTTCACCTTTTCAGCGCTCTCGCTTAACAATAGACAGCCCCTATTGTCCCAATCTATTATACCCAAAATTCAGAATAAAGCACCCTTTTACCAATTGTTATGATATGGGTATATAACTTCTGCTCCTCTCTCTCTCTCTCTCTCCTTTTCTCCTTGTCGGTAACATCTTCAGTTTGGCCTTGCTTCAAACATCTCACCGATATCTCATCCAAATTCCGCTTCATCGCCATCAACAAAAATGGCCGAAGTCCCACCAGGGACATCTTTGCTAGCTCGCGCTAGCTATGCTGGCCCCCCTCCACCAGCACCAGCACCTGCCCGGGCTCCGGCCCGATCTATCTTGGACAGCCTCGCGGCTGCTCCACCGGTCATGTTTTTCGCCCTCCCCGCGCAAGCGGAGGAGCAGAAGCCCCTCGAGTACGAGGTGGAGATGGAATGGCGCCATGAGGAGGAGTACGAGTACTTCTCGGTAAGTTGTTGCCCCGTTGTCTCAAGTCCGTGTGGAAGATCCTAAGTCGTTCTTTGTCATTAGGAACCCCCATGGCTGCCAAAGCAGATGGAGTGGCTACACGACTGGGTGTATGCCGGTTATGTAAGTCTACCTTACCTGCCCTGCCCTACCCTACCCTACCCTACCTGCCCTGCCCTGCCCTACCCTACCCTGCCCTACCTACCCTGCCCTACCATTGTTCCGTTTACTTCTCGCACAATGGACCGCTTGCTGACTT